>JACJUY010007313.1:6943-20644 GCA_014220935.1 Platorchestia sp. MABIK
AACACGGCTAGAAGTCTTGCCTGCCGCGGCACAGGAACTACTTGAAAACGTCTTATTTTTTTAACTGGGACTGAGTAATCCTTTTCGTGGGTGCAAATTACGTAGAAGCATTATGATTGCACCTTTCTCCAACTTGAGTAAATGGGGAGGCGTTCCAGACGGAGTTTGAGAATTTAGGAATTCCATTGGGTAGTTTACTTCATTTTCAACGTTATCATCTCCTATTGAATCTACGCTGGTGAAGTATGTGTTTTCCCTCGTTACTAGATCCAAAGCATTGTTGTTCAATTGAAGAGCATCTTTATTTTTTGGGGTAAGGATGATTTTCCCACTCTCAGCTTCGATCGTCTCATTAGTATCAAGTTTGCCGAAGATGTCCTGAACAATACTGCCTGATGATTGCATTTCTTGTGGGATCTCAATTAAGTCATTACCCAGCTCTTCAGCATCAGATATCGTTCCATTTCCGATTGAAATAAGCCATGTATTAAACTCTGTTGGTTTTCAATGCGCATATTTTCTGTTAATGACATTTGTTACAAACCTCCATAGATTTGACTGTTTATTTGAGGATTCAATTATTGCTGCACTTGATGCTCTGGGAATAACTGGAGCTGTTTGCCTAGAATCACCTAAAAGCAAAACTTTTCCACCAAACGCCCTATGCGAATTCATTATTTCTTTCAGTAGATTGTTTATTACTCTGAGAGCATTGCATGATAGCATGTAAGCCTCATCAACGATAATTAAGGACGATGTTTTTATGTTCTCAGACTCTGGAGAAGGCATTCTCATCATTGATGTTGAAGTTTCCAACAAAGGGATAGGGAGCTTGAATCCCCAATATTCTCAGACAATATTCAGAGCAGCAATATTCTCAGACAATACCTCTCAATTTCTTTAGGGCTTACAGTGTACATTCTTGAAATGATTTTATTAGCTCTTCTTTGTCTTGGTTGCCATTATGTTGTTCGCTCATTGAACACATAGTGATTTGGTATCTCCGTGTAATGCAAATTTCTTGCATTAACATCATTTTGATTTAGAATAAACCATGCTGTAAATTGAGTGTTGCGCTGCTGGGCTCTCTCCAGAGAATGTCTTTCCTCTCCAGGCTAGAAGTACACGGGCTATTGGTGTTCAAGATGAACAGGCATCAGAATAACTGAATGCCATCTGTCGTGCATTTTAAACTCATGCAGACGCCACATTCCTTCAGGAGCACTGACGTATCGGGCATTAAGGTGCTGTTGGACATCATCATATACTATCCTTTAGTCCCTCTGATTTTCTGTTATATCAACATGTATTGAGTCATAACCTTTATATACATATTTGTAAATCTTCTTTACTGATGCAATGGAGGAACAAATCTCATTGTTGATGTGGCAATTGTATTTCTTACAAAAAAAATTTTTTGTATGGCACAACAAATCTATTATTGACCTGATTGTTTCCAATTTGAATAAAAGGCACAGGAACAGGTCTGTCCGAAGGATAACCATTTGTGTTTATTTTGGTTGTCATTTCAAAATCTTTGGGAACTTTTTTTTGCAGGAACCATTTTCCATGCAAACAGAGTTGGGGTTCATTTCCCCACATGGTCTATGAATCATACATTTCTTTATGATTTCATTTAACTCAGGCTCTGTAAGTTGGTTAGGAACTTCGGCACAGACTAATTCATCAATTTTATCAGGCTCATTTGGTTAATCTTCTAGTTTTAAAATCACTAACATGTGAGCATGAGGTAACCCTCTTTTCCGGAACTCAATTGTGTAGCAAAAAAACAAGAACCTTCCCTAATATATGATTCTCTGCAATATCAATTTGTTCTCAAAGTTTTAAATTGAAAACTCTTGCAACAAAGTCAGGTCTGTCAGAAGCAGTCTGCTCTGGTTGAAGGTTGTTCTTGATCTCAGGCCAGTTGACATTACATGTCATAATGATAAATATATCAAGGGAACCAAATTGTCTTACTATTGCCATTGCGTCATGATATCTCTCATTCATGTTTCTCGAAGACCCTTCGAAAGATGATGGCAGTACAATAGTACGTCCTATTGGCACATTACAATCGCCTGCTATTCCATTCAAGTGGTCAGCCAGTCCACGATATTCCTCAACTTTCAATTGATTCTGCTGAGATTTTATGAAGTTTAGGTTATTTGCTTTTACTTGTAGATATGAATTTACAATCCACTGTTGGAATAATTTTCCTCCATGGAAAATTGAGTTAAATTCGCCATCTCTGATGGCTATTTGCGATATTTTGTGTTGAAGCATTGCCACATTTCTACGGCGCATATCAGTGCCTTGTCTGTTATTGCCTTCCTTCATTGGTTGCCAGCCAGGTTCGCCATAAGGGAAGAAAAGTGTATATGTCATTGAATCAAGATTTGGGCTAAGAACATCCAAGTTAATCAAAGGAACCTCATCATTTCGTGGATAAACTCTGAAATCTCGATGAAACGGAGGTTCTCCATCTGAATTTTGAAAAATCATTGCAATTTCGTTGGCAGTTGGTAAGTTGTATCTCCTTCTATCGGTGTTCCTGTCTCTATTGAAGGATATGCTGACGGTGGTCTCGGGACGTTGTTCTCTCTGAGCCTCTTCTGCTTCTTGTAGCTCAACCTCGAGTAATACCTAATTTGTGCCCCCTCAAAGGAATACAGCAATTGTATTTATGTGAATTACCGTTCACAGGGAGAAAATGTGATCTTCCGAGCTAAAAACCAGGTAGGCCATTATTTTGTTGAAATAGAATACATTTTTTACTTTGCTACGGATCGTTTTTCTTCGATTCACTGTTGTCCAGTGGTGGGCAGCGATAAATTTTTGCGGTAAAGCGATAACGATAGAGCCCTAACTTTTTTGGAAAAGTCCTATTAATAAAAAGCGATAAATTTTCACGGTACCTTAAAACGATGAGCGATAAATCCTGCGATAAATCCAAAAATACACTATTTCTACTACTTATGCGGTTAAAAACCTTTTTTTACACTTAAAACTCCATATGTTGCTTAATAACCGTCCTCGGCTCACTGCCCAAGGACATGACGGAGCTCGAGCGGGAGATGGTGGGAATATCCACAGATCCCGAACCGTGTCCCGAACTCTCGAAAAAGTTCCGCTCCCTTTCCTGAGTCGCATCACTGCTTTTGGCCTTCAGGTGGAAAAAGTCCTCCACTGTCCTCTTGCCTGACATCTTGAAACTTACTAATCACTAAGTTCACTACTCTCGAACATTGAAGCGCACCTTCCGCGACACTAATTAATAACGCAATATAAAACACAACAAAAACAAATGATTTCCTGAAAAGGAGAAATTTAAACACAAAATCACGCGACGTTCGTACGAACGGGAGGCACGAGCGAGGCGCACTTCAAAACGCAAAAAAAAGATATAAAAAGAATTTATATTAACTAAGTCTTTATTAAAGATAGCAATATACAATAAGAATAAAATATATATAAATAAGAACACAAAAAGAAGCTTTGGATCGCTGGTAACACTATGAAATACAGAGCTGAGATCAGATGCGTCCAGTTGGGGGCTATTCAGAGAAACAGTGACAACCAGGATTTCCAGCTTAAAATTTCCATAATAAGCCAACCAAGATCCCAAAAAAGGCAGAATTTTTGACTGAAAAAAACAGATTTCGGAAATTTGGCCTAAAAAAGTCAATCTGGCAATCCTTCTGACAACAGAAGCGCGGGCCGCCAGGCGCCTGGCCGCATCAGTTTGCCGCATAAGAATGAGTCTGTAATCTCCCGCCGTATCGGTTTTCCGTCTTCTACTTTATCGCTGGACTTATCGCGAGGAATTTGAGAGCGATAAATATAATCGAGACATTTTTTTCAGTCTTGCGATAAACGATAAGCGAAAAATATTCAGTTAAATCGATATTATCGCATTTTCGCTTCACTTATCGCAACGCCCACGACTGCAGTGTTGTCCTGTTTTTCCAGCACCTAATACGTTCTTCAACTTCTATCGTGTTTCATTAACTTTGTTCACACCTTACTCCCTGCGCACTGAGTCCCCTCCACGTTTTCAAACCTACATACTAAATGATGACTTCCTTCTTCCTCTTATTCGAACGTCTTCGTTGCGTTAAACTAATTCATTATCCATTACTAATCTAATCCATCATTTATGCACTAGATTGAAGTAAGACTTTAGCAATAAACCGAGACTCAATGTTTAGTTCACATCTCAAAAAATTTATTTACCACAAGCGATACAACAATAGATTGTATCTTAAGTCTAGTACAATAGACACATTTGAGTCTATCTACCTGCGGGCCCGAATAAGTTCAACGACTTCTAGGGCATCCTATCATCAACGCTATTTTAAGGTGTACAGTTTTGGTTAACCTAATCTACTTAACCTATAGGGGCATACTAGACCAATTAATAAATCGGTTCTGTCATGATTCGATGCCTAAATTTTACAAAAATTTTCAATATGGGCTAGATGGGAACTGTATATTCTAGAAAACAATTAGTAGCAGACTTAAAATCTATGTCATCAATCAATGCAAATTACCTTTTCAAGATAAGTTATACAGCAGAAAAGAAATTGACTTGATTACCTTACGTGATTCATATTTTGATAGGAAGAGGGATTCAAGATTCGTTTTGAAAGCTTTGTGAGAACTTTTTCCACGGATCTCAGTAGGGATCACATTCCAGTTCTTAGTTCGAATGAAGAGCGTACTGTGTTGTGACCGAGATTTTGAATAATCAGGAAGTATGAAGTTACTTCTATTTCGTGTTAAATTATCATGATGGCAAGTTTTTGCAGTTAATAATTGTTCGAGTTTTCTGTCGCCATTTTCCATCAGCGTTTTATTCAAGAAATTACAAATGTAAAGCTTGTAGAGATCAAAAGCTCATATATTTTTAGACTTTTGAATAAATCATTTGTGCGATCATTATATTCTACTTTCTTTACCGCTCTAATGGCTCTTTTTTGCAGCCCAAAGAGCAAACTAGTTTTATTTTTGTCAGTTCCGAGGCAAGCTTCTATTCCTTATTGAAGATTTGGTAAAGTGATCGTTCGATAAAGTATTTTTGAACTTCGGGCAATACATTTTTACTCTATGAAGGATTCCAACTGATTTTGATAATTTAGTTCTGATATGTGCAATATGCTCTTTGAATGTCAGATGTTTATCTAATATACTGTAATTCATAGGAACTTACTGGAGCTGGTTTCTTCAATTTCACCATCACCAACTTTAATGCGAGGAAGAGATGTATTTGTCTTGCATGAGAATATAATGTATTTTGTCTTTTGGATATTGAGGCATATTTTATTAGCTTTAAGCCACATTGAAGCTCTCTGTAGTTCATTATTTACGCTCTCCGTAGTTAAAGCTAGATTTTATTTGGAAGAGCCGCAGAGTGTGTCGCCGTCGGTAAAAAGAATGAATTTGAAAAAGAAGTAGAGATAACTATGTAGTTGATAAAGATCAAAAAGAGGAGAGGCCCCATTGACCGACCTCTGTGGTACTCCATGGCAGATTGTCAGTAGTTCCGATTGTACATCGTCACTGCCAACATATTGCTTCCTATTTGTTAGGTATGATTTGAACCAATCATGTGCAACTCCTCTAATGCCACAACAGTGTAGTTTCGATAGTAAAATGCTTTGGTCCACGCAATAGAATGTTTTTGGAAGCCAAAAAACACAAACAAAACATGTTCTCCAGCATCTATATTTTAGTAAAGGTATAGTTAACGATTTAATACGGCTTGTGTTGTCGATTTTTTAGAACGGAAACCGTCTGGTTTATTATAGAAAAAAGATTTTTGTTCGAAATATGAACACTTTTTATGCACAAATTTCCCTGATATTTTGCTAATAATTGGTAGCACAGGGACAGATCTATAATTATCATTGCAGTGTTTATCACCATTTTTAAAAATATGGGTCACTCTGGTAATTTTGAGAGAGTTCGGGAAAATACCCTTGAAAAGTCACTGGTGCAATTATTTGATACGCCCGGTGCTATTAAATCAGCTATACGTCTTTAATCCACTTGATTCATTTTTCCAGTTGTTTATGGGAAGCTAATACCCTAAAATTTACCTCATTTACATAATTTTTACAATTTCACTTTTCACATTTCTATTGCAACTAGGTTAACAAAAATGCGTACAGATATATAAAATTGAATTCAGAACGCATTTGCTTCTGTGCAAATTTTTGAACTTCGCAATAGAAAAAAATTATTGCGGAAACATAAAAAATTTATATATTTAAGCGAAACATTTCTCACCCTACAATAATTGTCAGCGTAGAAGCGTGATTTTACGTCCCATTCGACGCGAAAGACTGGAAACAGCTCAACGTATGATCGTTTTAAATTTCGAATTAGAAAAAACTTTATGGTTACATTTGTCCTAAAATTTGTGTTCCTCAGAAAAATCCTAGAAGTTTCAATTTTTGCATATCTATATTGCAACTAGGTAAACGAAAATGCATACCGATATATAAAATTGAATTCTGAACACATTTGTCTCTATAGAAATTTTGAATTTCAAAATTCACAAAAGTTATTGTGCGAACAATTAGATAAACATAAATTTGGGCAAGACCCTACCCCTTCTACAATTTTCAACGTAGAAGAGTGATTTTGGTCTCCTCATTCGATGCGGTACAACGGTGGAAACGGCGTAAAGAAGCGAAATTCTATTTACATTCTATATTAGATTTTTATTGTGAAAAAACTAGGATTCTATTGGGGGAAGAAATGTTCTTGGACATTCGTAACCATAAATTTTTTCCTAATTCAAAATTCAAAACGATCATACGTTGAGCTGTTTCCACAGTCTTTCGCGTCGAATGAGACCAAAATTACGCTTCTACGTTAGCAATTGTAGGGTGAGAAATGTTTGGCGTAAATAATATATTTTTTGTGTTCGCGCAAAAACATTTTCTATTGCAAAATTCGAAAATTTTTGTAGAAGCAAATGTATTCAGAGTTCAATTTTACACATGAGAACGCATTTTCGTTAACCTAGTTGCAAAAGAAATGTGAAAAGTGAAAGTTGAAAAATTAGGTAAATTAAGTGATTTTTACAGTAGTAGCTCCCCTTATGCACGCAATTACATCGGAAACAGTTGGCGCAAAAAATGAGGTGTGTTGACGGACATTGTCCAAGTATTCCAAGTGGTCTGTAGGTTCACTAGCAATAATATCAACTATTTTTTGCCAAAATTTACAAAAAAGTTGTTACACATTGTTGCGATATCTTCTTTCTCGTGATATTTAGCATGATCTTGAACAATGGTCTCAATTGTTTTCGTAGCTTTTTATTAGGTTGATAACATGAATTTAGTAGTTGCCAAGTGTATGTAATATGAATTTTGTTTGCCTTAAATTTTCGCGTAAAGTAGTTTTTAATGTTCGCATTTGATTTATCATATGATTCCTGAACTTGTTATATATTTCTTTAGATATTCTTCCTTCGTAGAGTACGGCTACGTACACGCTTTACGTTTCTTTATATTGATCACGAAGTCTTCAGTAATTCAGGGCTATTGCCAATTTTTCGGTGTAATTGTTCGAGTGATAATTGGACGACACTGATTGTGTGCGGTCGTTATAATTTCAGCTAAATTTAGCATTGCTTCATCAATGTTAATCGCATTATTGTCCTGTTGATAGATGTCCAATGAAGCATCGATTTTTTTAAAACAGTTGGCATTTTTCCCAAATCATTTCGTTTACTGAACGATATGAGTAAGTTTCAGTCTGTGGGTTGGTACACGCGTTATAGACCTTTTCTCGATGTGAAACACCGGGAAATGGTCAGATAAATTGGAAGTTATTATTCCGGCAAGAGAATAAGTTACTGTAGGTCTACCTCGGAAATATTATCGAGCAGCGTATCAGATTCTATTGACACACGTATAGGCCAAGTGATGATTAGAAGGAAGGATTTAGACTAAAAACACATTTGTGAAATTAAAAATTTGTTCACAGCTAGCTTTCATATTTTAGAAGATCGTTGTTGAAATCCCCGCAGATTATTATATCATGGCAAAGAGACTTGTTAAAATGAGGTATGATACTATGAAGTTCATTTAGGAAAAATACCGGACAAGCTGTTGGATTCCTATACATACGAGTAGTTCCAGGTATAATCTTCTTAGCATTTTTCGTGTAGTTCTTTAAAGTTTTGCTTTTGAATCATGTCTTTAGTTGAGTCATCCAGCTAACTTTCAGTAAAGCTAAGAAAGTGAAAATTAAAATTTTGTTCAATAATAGTACAAGACATTGCATAAATTTTTGAATAAAGTGACCTACAGTTCCAACATAACAGCGAAAAAGCATTGCAGGTTGTCCTCATCGATTTCATTGAATCTTTTATATTAAAATAGTCTCAGTTTCTAGTTTCATTTAGGTCTGGATACAATCTGTTCAAATGGTTGAAATCTAGGTTTAAGGGAGGATCCCTCTTATGGATCCCGCGTTATGAGACCTCTGCAGAAATAAAAAAATTTTGCTGCTATAGGAAGTTTAAAAGGTCAGGTACATCCTGTGAAAAATTGAAGTTCCGACGTTCGCTCTTTCGCCCGCAACGGGGGTTTGAAGAATGGGGGGGAGAGGGGGAAGTGGTATTTTATCATGTTACACCTCCCCCTTGGCACTTTCTTCGCGGCACGACGTTGCTGTGTCATCTTTTTTGTCCTATGTCTCTGTATTACTCTACAATGATTTCAAGGGTCTTAGCTGGCCCAAAAATTAACAATGAAATTAAATTGAAATTGTTTGCGTCTTCTTTTTTGCCTATACTGAAAACCTCGGATTTTGGGGTTTCAAAACGCTTCTCCTCCTACAGTTTTTGAACTACAGTAATGATTTTGATATCATTGGATGCAAAAAACAAGGGCTTTCCCAAAACTTTAATTGTTTTTCAAAATCAATTTTTGTTCAAAAGTTATGGCGTCATAAATCCGCATTTTTCCGAAAACAAAGTTTGCTTTCGATATTTTTTCATTTAAACCTTGAAATTTAGGGAAAAGCAGTTGAGTTTTGGAATGTACACGTTTTTCCGCATTCAATGATATCAAAATTATCACTGTAGCTCAAAAACTGTCGGACAAAAAGCCTTTTGAACCCCCTCCTAAAATTTTGTTTTTATGATTTCCCATTTTCTTTTCAAGAAAATCGCATTTTTTCATGAATGATAAACGATTCTAAATTGCACTTCCTATCAGTACATCAAATTTCATTGCACTAGATTCAATAATAAAAAAAAGGTCCGTAAGGGGGATTCTCTCCTTAATGTCATTAAATATATCTACACGGTCAGTCACATATATTAAATACAGTTAGTAATATTTAAAGTAGAAAAAATAAATACAAATTTAGGGTAAAATAAAGATATTCTCACCTAAAACTAAATTAAAAAGTGAAAGAAATAACAACACAGAGATCATTAGCCTTCAATCTAATGCGATTTCATCAGGAGTGCTCGCACTCAGTCCATGAGCGAGAGCATTAAGGTTTATAAGTTGCTTTTGAAGTAGTTACAAGGCTGTCATATCAAATGGTATCCGCATATGACACATAAGATGTTACAAAAGACTAAATGGATTTAAATCGAAGTGACCGTGAGGCTGTTTATTGTAAAGACCTTAAATATCTAAATTATTCTCAGATTTACCAACATAGGTGGTGACACACAAATTAAGCCTGAGCATAAAATTCGATATGAGCGTTCGATAAAAAGAAAAAATAGAGAAAGAAAAAACCAATTTAGCAAGTAGCACATCAAAGTTACCAGCTTAACTAACGTGGGTACCTTGGAAGAGCAAAAAATGCGATTCTAGCAGAAAATAATGAGAAATCATGTGAATAGAAATCGAAATGATTGGATATCTAAAGGTGCTTAAAATACTAATTACGAATAATTTCCTTCGATGACTTGCCGACCGGTTACCGTAATACTGATCAAGCTCTTCGGACGTGTTGATTGCCTGAGGCCTTGGAGTCGCTTGTCCAGGAATCTTCGGAGAAAAGACGTTGTATGCCATTCAGACTTTTTGCGATTTCTTTTTGTCCTGGAAATTTTCGTCTGGCCAATCTTGGCGTGTACATAATATTGTCTCGTCAAGGTATGAGAAATTCATCTGCGTAGAATTTCGATTTATATAGTCACACGGCAAGCCGTCGAAACTTCTTGACATCCTAGATTTTAATAGCAATGATTTACTATTAATGCGTGTGCGTAACGGATACGGATACTTTACTTGAAAGTAGTTTGTTTGGATGTGTGGCCCCCTTCGTACATTCGTGAGCCGAATTGCGTAAAAGCGCTCGTCGTGTCTGAGCTATCGCATTATTACGGAGCTTTTCCCGCCGATAGCACAGGACTAGCAAGCTCCGACCCCCAGTAAACTACTCGAAACGTTTCAGCCTTTCCTTCCCTACCTGAAGACAGCGGTGGTTCCAGTTCGGAAATGACATTTGGGTGCCAGTTATTCAAAGAGCCTTCGAAAGAATTACGAAGGCTGTGAAAAAGTTCATCTGGTGACTACAGCAAAGTAACACGGCGGAGAAGAATAACTGATAACTACAGAGCAATCAAGAAAACTGATGTCTGCTGAAGACAAGAATAATTGTGACTTTCCAAGGAGAGGATCAGCCGACTACAACTGCGTTATCTTCGTGTTACGGACGAAGTAGTAACGGTGCTGTCGTGAAATAAAAGTAAAACCTTAATGCAGGTTTTAATCAACTGAAACTTAACATTAACATTGAAAGTACAGATTGCTTCGTACATCTATCCTAAACGCCGGTAGACAGGATACACAACGAAGTATTGACATTTCAATCATAAATATGACATTCTTCCCCTCGGACGTTAATCCCATCTGACATTTAATCACCACCCATAACGCTGAGGCTTTCGTCTCTCTCTTGTGGAGCGTCGCAAAACCGGGGTGCTCTTTTCGGTATGGTCAGAATTATTCATACTCGGCTAGTCCTCCACAACAACCAATTCGGGGTTTCCTTGTCCACTTCGGGTGCCTCAACCGGCGAATTAGGTACATCACTTTGGCGATTTGGCTATAAGGAACAGGGCGCTAAGTCCTTCAGGGATACGGTATTTTCACGACCGTTCGGATACTTGATGCATACGCGGGATTCGCCCACACAAGTTACACTTCGTCCACCAATGGCTCTTCTTTGTGAGTCCGACCGAAACGGCGCAGTAGTACTGGACCTGGGGTCATAGGCCAGGGTGGGAGTGATGTACTTTGACAAGATTGTCTAAGGAAATTGAAAAATCGTTCATGTGGCGTAGTATTGGTAGACATAGATAATAAAGAGCGTATCGAATGGAGAGCTTGCGGTAGAACGGATTCCCATTCTTGTTGATCTACACCATGAGTCTTCATGGCCAATTGGATACATTTCCAAATGATGACGTTATATCTTTCAATTTAGCTATTCCCGGTTGGATGGTATGGAGTTGTTTTACTAGTTACAACTCCTCGATTGATGAGGTATTCTCGGACTTCACGAGATAAAAATGCTTGCCCACGATCAGAAAGCACATAGTTTGGCATTCCGCACAAAGAAAAGATGGTGTCTAGACACCTCACGACAGTTTGAGATGTCATATTTTAACAAGGGAAAGCGAAAGGGAATCGGGAAAATTCATCAATGGCTGTAAATAAGTATTTCTTCCCGGTGTGCGATGGAATTGGGCCCTTAAAATCAATACTTAATCTCTCCATTGCATGTGTTGCTTTAATAAGAACTTTGTCCGATTGTGGCTTATAAAAATTCGGCTTGACTTCTACGCAGATTTGACAGGAAGAACACACGTTCTTGACATCATAAGTTGAAAATGGTAAGTTCCTGCTTCTCACGAAGTGCAGCATCCTAGTAATTCCCGGATGACAGAGACCATTATGAATTTCCACAAGGCGATTGGAAACGGACGTTGACGCACAGCAGGCGCGAGTAAAAGCATCGGGGGCAACGTTCTATTTGCCTGGTCGATATCGGATGGCGTAACTGAAATTAGCGAGTTCTAGTCTCCATCCTTGTATTTTATCATTCTTGAGCTTCGTCCTTTTCCGGTTATCCAGCATAAATGCTACCGACCTCTGATCAGTAATTTTAGTGAAATGGTGACCAGATAATATGTGAGTCCACTTCTTCACAGCTTCGATGATAGCAGCCGCCTCCTTTTCGACAGCCGTGTAGTGCTTTTCACTCGCATTCAGCGTTCTGGACAGAGAAGCGATAAGACGTCCTCCTTGATTCAAGGTTGCCGACACGGCAACGTCAGAAGCATCACATTCCACAACAACCAATTGCGGGGTTTCCTTGTCCACAGGTGCATTGCCTAAAACGACCGTGGAGATCGTGTGACATGGTGCGACAACTAAAACTACAATTTAAGATGAGTAAAGCAGCAACAATTAATTGTTATAATTGTGACAGTACCGTTGCAGCCTAGATATTCGTTGCGCGTGAGCCAGACAGCGTGCAGCAGCGGAGGTAGAGTTTTTGCCAGGCATTTTTTTTTGCATTAGCTCGTTCTGGCAGCGTGGCCTTGACTTTGCAGTCAGTGACTCCGATACGCGTGCGTTTTTTTTTTTTTTTTTNGTTTTTTTTTTTTTTTTGTTATTTGAGTTATAACACTGACAGCACACAATTACAGTGGCATTTGAGTTTTGGTAAAGCAATTTAAAGTGAGTGGCGCTATTTTTTGTATTGCCATTGAAGTGTTGCTAAAAGTGATTTAAAAAATTTAGTATTATTTAAGTCACTGTGGTATAGTTCTGCGCTTGAGCTACTGTTAAACTATGTTGAGCAGTGATGTAATATGTGTAACACCTAGACACCAAACTAATAACGTAACTATGCCTGAAATTTCGGTACCAGCGCACCTGGAACGAGTACAATGACTTCCACGAATATTTTTTTAGCGTGGATATATTGGCGAAAGAGATATAGGTACCCTTAAATGCTTTCTGTAGCCTGTGCAACATGCAGGTCATGTAATACCACCTGTAATGTAAGCAGAGCGGTTAGTTGCAAACCATGCTTTTTACAAGTAATCCCTGCTTGTTTGTGGGCAGGAAGAACATTTTAGGGGTGACTATATTTTGGTCATTTATTGTCATTTTTAAAAATCATATTTGAGGTTTTTTTTTGCTGGTTGCATTTGGTAGGACGTTGCTGGTGGGAAGGCCTGTTAATTTTTGCCGAAAGGTAGCCGAAGACCTTTGTGAAACTCAACGTTCTGGCATTGGAGAATAATTGAAGGTAGGAAGGTACTCTTCATAGTGAAGTAAATAACAGTGGATGTTATTCTGATGATAAAAGATGTCATTGCACTGAGTATGAGAGAAGAATTATGTGAGAAAAATAGCGAGCGAAAAAGGAGGCAGAGAGCAAAAAAGGAGGCAGAAACCTTGAGCGAGGCGCTCGAGAGCGAGAATAAAAATTAATGGTAAGCCCGGGAAGCAAATGAAAGAGGTAAACAAGGAAAGACCACTGTACCGACCACTGCTATCGTTGATTTTGATACGATATATATTTATTTTCATACTTAGATTTTGATAATTTAAAAAAAATCAAAATTAGAAATACAGGGTGTTTTTTTTTACTTTGAACAAACTTCGAACTTAGGTACAAAAACTCAAAATAAATCGA
>JACJUY010007313.1:21218-33015 GCA_014220935.1 Platorchestia sp. MABIK
AACTCGAAAACTAATGAGTTTTGGACATTTTGCCATTCATGAAAATCGATTTATTTTGAGTTTTTGTACCTAAGTTCGAAGTTTGTTCAAAGTAAAAAAAAAACACCCTGTATATATAGAAGTTTAAATATCCCCCGACACGCAATTTTTCGCCGCGAAAGTGCGATCGGTTGCCGCGAAAGTGCGATATATGGAATATTTAGGGTATAGCGCGCAACAGAGAACCGCGAAAGTAGATGTCGCGAAAGTCGGGGCACTACTGGAATTATTTGATTGTAAATGACATTTTGTACCGACGACGACGAATTGACTCACTCACTAGCACAAACTTCATTGATGGAAAAAGCAATTCTCGTTAGTCATTCTACGTATCACACGGATGCATTGCACACTTGATTGCAATTCAATTTAAAATTTTTTCATGCTTAAAAAGGACTATCATTCGTAAGTTTGTGGAACGATGCGAGGTGTGCAAGCTTTTAAAAAGCTCACCAGGCCGTACGTATGAAGATTTTAACTGCACCAAGAACAAAAGAGCCTTTTAAAGTAGTGTTAATGGACTCTTTGGATCCACTTCCAATACCTGATAATAAAAAAAAAGAACATACTAGTAGTGATTGACTTATTCTCTCGCTACCGAAAATTGTACGCTTCCACTAACCGGCGAACAGATACGGTCATGCCATGCTTAGCGAATTGTTTCGCGACATTTGGTTACCCGAAAATATTACTCAGTGACCAAGCTCTCGAGTTTAAATCAGTGGCAGTAAAACAATTTATCAAGATTCACACGATTGCAAAAAAAAAGAAGTTTCTGCCGTGGAGTCCACTATCGAATGCTATTGTTGAACGAAGCAACATAAATAACAAACCTTCTGAAATTGTACGGAAATTCCCTGACTCACACGTAGTGGGATCAGTGTTTAGAAATGGTGGAGAACGTCAGTAACAATTCTTTAAATTCTACTCTAGGAGATACTCCTAGTTATGTTGTCTTTGACAGATATAGGTGCCCCTATTTTCAGGCTGAGAATTTCGACGTTACATATATAGCTTTGATTCCGATATAGACCTCGTAAATTTTCGCGCTTAGGAAGCAGTTAGGATTGTTGAAAACGTTAGGACACTAATTATAAGTAATTCAGCATGTATCATAACTTAAGACGTAAGGAAAATATTTCGTTCTAGGCGACCGAGTAATGCTGAAAAATCATCATAAAGTAAGTAAATTAGACCTTTCTAGGTTGGCCGCGGAATTATTACCAGGGTTGAAGAACAGTGCGTTGAAATTAAAATAGGTGACAAAATTCACAGAAGTAACATGAATCATGTGCTGCCTCTGCGTAAAACGACATGAAAACGTTCACAACTTACAACGTTTACTTCTACGACTTTCACTTTACGACTAACGACGAGTTACGACTTGGTGTGACTGAATTACATCTTTTAGGGTCATGTTTTGATTATAAAATTAAGGATCTTCATTGCATTACTTACTTATGCCACATGATAACCTCGAATACGCTTGTGCTTCTAGTTTAGTTAAGTTTAGCATTGTATAAGCGAACCTATCCGTTTATTCGCAACAACAAATTGTAACGTTTTCTTGAATTACGTTACCCTGTGTTAAGTTTCAAGTTTTTCTAATTTAAGAGCCAAGTTTTAAAAATAGATTAAGTGCATTTAAAGGAATAGTTACGATCTGTGTGGCTTGCACATTTTATTCCCCCTTGGCTCCTGCCAGACGACGCTGTCTGCTCGAATGTTAGGCCGCCCGCCCACTGATGCGATGCGATGCGAAGGCGTCGCACCCGTAGCATAGTATTTCATTTTTTGGCTTGCGCCTTTTTATCCGTGTACCGGTGGTTGTTTTGTTACATTTACGTATTGCAAACAAAAATGAAATTTAAAATGTCTTACGATGTTCGTTGTTGATTTGATTTTGATGATTCTCGGTAACACTATTTTCAATATTTCGCGACTTTTAAATTTTTGAATGTGATTATCTGTTAATTCATTTATTTATTTATTTATTTCCTTTCAGGTACTGTCATAACTTCGATGTAACAGGATAAAGTGGTTTATGCGAATCCAAGTTGTTCATATGTTAATGAAAATTGGCATATCATTATTGGCGTTTTTTGCGTACATGTTTCTATAGTTGTCCCAAACGGGCGTTTTACTCATGTTTTTTTAAGCGGTAACTAATGCAACTCGATGTCGATTTCACTTTCTAAATGCGCGGTAAAATTATTAATCAAATTCTTCATGAGTTATAACTAGCGTTTTTACATCCATGTGTCTACTTACGTTGTTTGTCTAGAACGAACCATGTATTGTGTAATGGTGTTGTATCGAGTAGTTTAATTTTAAGTGTTGAAGAAAAAATTTTTTTTTGTTAAATAGCTTCAGCTGCCCTATCTTTCTTGCTTGGCGTTGATGCATTATTATTATTGTATTTTTATAGTATATATTGTGTTTGCGTTTTTGTGTTGGACAATGGCGGACAGTGCTATCTTAGTTGTTTTAATATCAAATTTTTTTTAATATGTTTAAAAAAATGATTTCGAGTATTACCCTGCTATATGTGCTGTGCCACAGGTAATCAATTAGTTTTGCATTGGTTATCGGTGATTGATTCTCAAAATGACTATTTTTTTCCGTTTTAGCCTTTTGGGTACCTTACCATACCTCTTTTGATGGGGGAGGTATGTGTGTGAGCACATATGCTCCCTTCACCCCATACGCCTCTTAACTCATAAAAGCGCCGGCCACTCAGGCATACGTGCTTTTCGGTCCGCGTGCTCTGTACCTGTATCATCACCTGTCCGCCTCCGCTCCTACCAAGTAAACGTAAACCGAGAAGAGGTGCGTTTATCTCATCCTCCAAGCAGTCTACCCTCTAGCGCCACGTCGGGCGGGATGGCGGTGGTTCCAGTTTGGGACTGACAGATGCTTCATATTAAATTAGGGGCTTTTAATATGAGAATCATATTGATACTCTCGCGTGATGATCAATTTTGTCTAATTTCAAGTTAACTCCGTGCTTCGAATAACCTTGCTCTCACGCTGACGGAATCCTGACTGAAGCCAACTTATTTCATTTTCGGAATTTTCGCATTGACTCCCATGATAGGTGGGTACTTGGATTGAAGTTGGTTTTAGGTTGAGTTTATTGCAATGAATCCATGATTAAAAATTTAATTTTGCTTTACTCTACTTTTATCTTAGATGTCAGTTTAACTTGAAATGCACGTGCTAGAAAATAATCTTACGCATAGCTGGCTGTATCCGTGGTCATCATTCGTTCAAGTCGAATATCAACAACATTCAGGCCCATAAACACCTTTCGTAATTGTTCTTCAAACCATTATTCCTAAGATTTGAAATTCGTACTCTGGAGAAAAATTCATTTTCCTTATGGGATCATGGAGTTTAAATAGACAGTATCTGAGAAATTCAATTCTTTCCTGCTTCCTATGTACAGTATACCTGAATTAATTACTTTACTGTAGTTGGCAACATAAGAGGTAATTTCTGAACAATTGGAACAAAGACCATATCGAAATGATTGTTGGTTTTTGATTCATCAGTATCCTAAAATTGGATAACATTTCTTCGCTCATCCTGCTCCTACACTTCAGATTAAACTCAAATTATTAGGTGCGCTGCCATAAATTTTTGGCTGTCATTAACAATAGTAAGTTTATGTGTAAAAACAGAGCATCTCGCAAGACGACAAGGGAGACTTAGTTTTATTTCTTGATTCAGTCTAGATATTTGAATGGAATGTGATGTTCGTTTCACTGATATTTAAACTTTTTCATCGGAACTTGACAGTTTAAGGGTACCATCCTGGATTTTGACCTTTTTTCGTCCGATTCGCTTGAAAATTGGTCAGTATATGTATTTTTTTAAAGTAAACCTTGTTTACGTAGGTCATTTTTTCGATTTAGGCCTTATTTTTTTATAAAAATGAGGTTTTTGATACATTTTTATGTATATTTCAAGACGTATCTCCTCATTGAATTATGATGCTAGAAAAAAACCAAAGACAGTTTTAGAATCCTTGGGACATGCCTAACAAAGTTATAATTTACAATTTGAACACATTGAAAAAGAATTTTTGTGATATGCGAAAATTTATAATAACATCTCAAACCATTTTTTTTGGGTTTTGATCCATATAAATTTTTTGGTTGTCTCAAATTTGAATGCAACATATTATAACTTTGTTAGAAATGTTCCAATGATTCTAAAACTGTCTTTGGTTCTGTTCTAGCATCAAAACTCAATGAGGAGATACAATTTGAATGGTAGAAATGTATTATTATTCATGAGAGCCCAAAAACGAAATTTACTATTGAATTGCAAAATCACTGACAATTTATGTACTTGAATGCAGTTTCTTTGATCTATTTTTATGTGCGAATACTGTGCTATATTTTCCTCGTAAATTTCAATGTAACATAAGAAATTTCGTGCAAAAAAACGTTTAGAAATATATTTTATTTGAGTACCTACCATGTACCTCATTTACATAGGTCCGGGATTTTCAACTTTGTTCGTCCGATTCGCTTGAAAATTGGTCAGTATTTGTATTATTTGAAAGTACATTTTTTTTACTTGTGTCATTTTTCGATTTAGGCCTTATTTTTTTTCTTACTAAAAATGAGTTGTTTTATACATTTTTATGTATATTTCAAGACGTATCTCCTCATTGAATTTGGATGCTAGAAGATAACCAAAGACAGTTTTAGAATCATTGGAACATTTCTAACAAAGTTTTAATTTGTTGCATTCAAATTTGAGAAGACCAAAAATTTATATGGATATAAAACCCAAAAATAATGGTTTGAGATATTATAAAGTTTCGCATTTCACAAAAAAAGTATTCTCAAAATGTTCAAATTTTAAGTTATGACTTTGTTAGAAATGTTCCAATGATTCTAAAACTGTCTTTGGTTTTGTTATAGCACCAAAATTCAATGAGTAGTTACGATTTGAATGGATCCTTTTCCGACACAAAAAAGGAACACACTCAATTTTTTATGATTTCGGCCTCCTTTTGGACCCCTCTGGGGGGGTTCTGGTGTCCGTAGCGCCATAATATTTCATGGCACAATAACCCATCCCATGAAGATCCTTTTTCGACAAAAAAGAAACATATTCAATTTTTTATGATTTTGGCCCCCTTTTGGACCCCCCCTGGGGGGGTTTTCTGGTGTCCGTAGCGCCATAATATTTCATGGCACAATAACCCATACCCTAAGGATCCTTATTCGACAAAAAAAACATACTCAATTTTTTATGATTATGTCCCCCTTTTGGAACCCCCCTGGGGAGGGGGGGGGGTTCTGGTGTCCGTATCGCAATAATATTTCATGGCACAATAACCCACATCATAAGGATCCTTCTTCGACAAAAAAATATTTGAGTCAGGGGTGCCGCGCGGGGGCCCAATTTGGCCTCGGATGGTACCCTTAAGCACAAGAAAAATGTTCGCTTTACGCACTCACCATATTCTCTGAAGTCACTGAATTATTTTAACTGTCACCGTTTTTGATGTCGTACGAGGAAAAATTCATGATGGGATTATTATATAATATTAAACTAGTCTTTTTGTCGATTTTATCAAGAAAAATTTTTTCAGGTTGATATTTTCAGAAGCAATTAGAAAATTATCTCTCTAAATACAGGAATTACAAAGAATAGATTATGACACAATTGCACTGAGCAATATATTTTCTTGTCACTTTGAAATAGCTCGTGAAGAAAATTTGTTCCCTTACTTAGCGTCATAAATGATAATCAGATTCAAAATTTACTCCAAGAATTCATCAGTCAATATTATAAAAAGTATACGTATACATTTCAGCAAAAAGATATGTCGATAGATTAGATAAGCAAATAAATCATATCACTTTATGTTATAAAATGATCGAGGTGAGAAGCGTCGAAAACATGTAGGGAAAAAATAATCTCACGTGAAAATTTGGCATCACACCAATATGGTATATCACCAATGAACAATTTTACTTCACGCCATTTTGTTTTCTTCGTATCCCATCTAATTTTGAAAAAATCAGTGTTTCACAAATGTTTTTGAAAGATTAGAGCAATTTATCTGACTATTTAATTTGACCAGATCAAAATTCATTTCAACCTTATTTTTTGGTTCTGAAATAATGTGAAAAATTGTCACATTTTACTTTTTAATGTATGCTATGACTAAAAGCTAAAGACATTAGTGAAATGATGACTAGGTTAACATTTTGAGTGCGACGTGACCCACCGACCAGCAGCCACAAACTCAATTTTCATTTACGTTGTGAAAACTGAATAAAGTCACGATCTAATTCGTGTTCGTTATTTCCAAATGATCTCCAAATTGATCACTTAAATGAACCTGTTAAGCAAAGAATAACATAGTTTTTGAATGATATATTTTTTCTCTTGCGGAACATCTTATTACTGCTTGGTACTGCATTGATCTTCAGCTCCTATTACTTTTTCTGCCAGAAATGCTAGTGCGGATCGGCATCGATTATCTGGGGACAGTGCATTTTATTTAGGATCAGTGCGGGGCCCAGTTCGAGAAGAAATTTTTCTTCACCGATCACTGCAGGTCAGTGCAGAAAATTCTGGACAGAAATGTCTGCAGTGATCTTAACAGAAAAATCGGCACTGCTCTTCAATAATTCCAATGAGAGGTATTTGTTTTTAAACCAGTGTACATTATGAAACCGAAAATTTATTTCAAATCGAAAGCGTAACTTCGAAGTTAATAAAGGGGATCTCTAGCTCTACAATTTTTTTAATTGTTCAAATTTCCCTTTTTTCCATTTCTTTTGCAACATGGGAAACCAAACTGCATAGGGTTCTGTAACGCTTAAATTCAATCACAATTGCTTAAATAAGGCCTCTACGTTGAAAATTGAAAAAGGAGAAGTGTTTCGCGCAATATATATCTATATATGTATTTGTCATATATTCGCGTTATAACTTTTTCTATTGCATAAATGGAAACTTGTTATTGAAGTGAATGTGTTTCGAATTCAATTTTATATATCGTTATGCATTTTCGTTCCCCTACTTGCAATAGAAATTCGAAAAATTTGGTATATTAGATAAATTTTAGAGGTAGAGATCCCCTTAAAATAAGCCAATTCACAAGTGAGCTTGGTTTCTTTTAAATCAAATTTCACATCTATTACGTTTTCAGTAATAGCTTACCACCAAGTGAGTACAATTCTATGTTCCGATTTTTCTAAGAGAACAACGCTGCGAATTTCAAGCTATTTTTTGTAAAATGTGCGAGCCATGATGGAAATTTTGTTTGCTTATTTTCACATTTTAAACTTCTTCACACAGTCATTCCATTCAGCAATTATTTTGTTGTAGAAATAAAATGCCAACTCCCTTAAAATTCCTTCGTCGTTCTGCTCCTAATTATGGAAACATAAAATTCCGATGACCTACATAAATGACTTGATCAATTTGATAGGCAACAAGCATGGCGTAACACACGAAGGAACGAATAAACATGCGCAGTGATATAGGGAAAATAATTCTACTTGCAGCAGGGCTAAAATTATTTTGAGCCATTGAAATGCAACTTCCAAATTTTAAATGCAAGTATTGTGTAAATTGTACAAGCACGTACATAAAGCGCCTGTGTTATTACTCCAGCAATAATAATTACTGCTAACTTTGCATCATATTATTAAATTCATTCATCAATTATTTTATTTCATAGTGAGGAATATTTTAATAGTTTTGATTTCCAACTAAGTAGTTATATTGTCATATTAAATAGCAAAAGTATAGAACTAGTTTTTTGATCGCACACATTTCACCACGGGAGTGTGCAGCGGTCAATGTTGACATCAGTCCAGTCGCCACTTCACAACAAGCGAGTTTGTCAAACTAAGCTTTGTTCGTTCTTAGTTTGTGAGATAAGCTTTCAAGGTAAAAAATTACGCTTAGCAATTATGCTATGGTGATGAAAAATCAAAGAATGAGAAAATTATTCTACAAATAAAGTGGAAGACAGAAAAAGCCAAGGATTGTTGCTTGTTTAGAAAATTCAAACCGACGTAGATAGCTCAGAAAGTCATTTCTCCAGAAAGAGTTGAGAAAGCGCGCAGCGAATCGAACATGACGACTGATAATTCCCACAGCTTTTTTTCAATTTTTAACAGTTAAGATGCTTTAGATGCGAAGTGAGTGACATATGTAATGGAGAGTGTGTGCACTTTGATTCGATAAGCAGTTGAAAAAAAAAGTAAAATGAAATTTCTAACATGAGAGTGCAGCAGTTGAGTTTACTTGTAGCAAAATTTGCAGCAGTTGAGTTAACTAATGAGAGATCAAGTGCTGTTGTGCTATATTCTTGGCAAAATCTACATGAACAATCACAAAAAGATCAATAACCAAAGATCTCCAAGTGGCAGCAGTACTTGTGCACCGTGCTCACAACCTCACGTAAGGATTATATTTAGTCTACGTCAAAGCTTTTATGTATTTTAAATTCCTTTCAGCTTGTGTTGCATAAAATAGTGGTTTGCCAATTACAAGATGAAAGTCAAATTGCAGAATTATGCCAATTTTTTTAATAAGTGTTTTGAATTTTTGTGCAATACATTCCTATCAGATATCACTCTGAAATCACAAATGGTTTGAAAATATATCAGAAATTGTGTGTTTTTTTATTTTTGTATGTCCATTTTAATTGTCCCAACCTAGTGTAGAAGCTCTTTGGTACAATGTGAGCACCTTGTAGAAATAAACACGTGGCAAATAGAAAATATTTATTTTGATTAAAAATATAACAAAAAGTTAATTTTATTACTTGTGAAATAGTTTTCTATAACAAACACGTAATGAATTTGTAGCATATGAAAAAATGTTATTTATGTATTTCAATAATTTTTCAAAATTTTACAATATAATTTTATTCCTTCCCCAGCCACGAATGAACACTGCAAAAATAACCTGTACGGTATCACTGGGACCTCAACTACAGAGAGAGGATTTGATGACGGCAGGGCAACTTCTTCTCAGCTTCCTCAGTGTATCACTTTCACCCGGACAGCAGAACAAATCATCTCTCAGCTAAAGAAAGTTTTATTTCTATTTTGAATGAAATGCTAATTTAAGATTTGCCATCCTAATCAAACGTATAATGAAAACAGGTATAATGAAAGATCATCCCCTAATTTTTGAGAAAGCAATAGAACTATTTATCTTACTCATTATGTTTTTGCCAGAATGTACTGCCAAAGTTTATTCCTTGCATTCAGAATTAATTGCAGTGAAATGAACACACTTAGTGTTCTCAGGTGAATTTAAAACATCGGCTTATGGTTTATATCTGTTGGATAACGATATGTATTTCACTAGTTTGCTTGTGCCTTATTGCAAACAGTCTAGAAAACCCATTACAATGAAAAGTTAATTATACTGACTGTTTTTGAATTTTTAGAAATAAGATAGAGTAACTATAGATGAGAATGCCTGGTTTATGATGGAAATTTTATATGTAGAGTTGTATTTTTAGGTTGATGTGAGAGCTTGTTAAGTGGGTAGATAAGATGCAGGGAGAATGTGAAAAATTTTGAGTTTGAGTGTATTGAAAGCATTGCACAAGTAAAAGTGAAAATGGTTAAGATTGAGCCCCTGAAAACTGAGTTTGATTGGTTAAAGGGTTGAAGTAAAGATGAAAATAAACAAAAAGATGGAAGGTAGGAGAAAGATGTAAAATATTAGAAATAATGTATGTTGATGCAAATGACTGGTAGGAAAAATGAAGCTCATGCTAGGGATAGAGAGGAATAGAGTTAATTACATAAGTACCATGGTTAACTGTGAGGTAAAAAAGTATGTTACAGAAATTCAAGTGGGTGAAGGATGATTTGAATGGAGTCAAATCATCAAATGGAAGTGGTACTGGTAGTGAATTATGAAGAATTTGGTACCGATGACTGATGTGAAATAAATGATATTCAGCAATCTGGCATAGGTATGAAAGTTTGAGGAATATTAACAATGAAATATCAAAAAGTGTTGAATGTTGCAGGAAAAAGCATGCAAACCATAAAATGTAGAAATAATTCAACTAGAATAATGTGCATTGCTTTCCTCCATTGCATGTAATTTTCTCTAAAGTTATTTATGATCATGCGCACAGTAAACTTTGATTTCAACTGAACTATTACTTTCAGATTGACAAGCTCAAGCATTACGTTGGGGTCAAAAGCTGAGGCACCATACGCCGCATCCTCAAAATAGTGACGTCATGAGAGCTTGTTGTCCAGTCAAGCTACACTGGGCTTGGGAAAACCGGCGGCGAGAAAAACAAAAATTCAGAGTGCATCCATTCAGCGTCCAAATCATTAGTAAGTAGACTCAAGGGAGACGTCCACCCAAAATCGAGGAAATGGCTGCAACGTTTGTTGTATGAGATCTAGATCTATGAAAATTGGCATCCAAAGTATGTATTTGTGGAATTAAATGGGGGTCGTCTCTATAAATTTTTCCCACATTCGACACAATTTTGCAGATAATGGGGGAAAGGGTCGGGGAAAGTGCATACTTTTCATGAGGCATCTTCTCAAAATTACTTTTCGTAGAGCAATGATTTAGGTGTCATTAGATGAGCAATAAGTTACTGCATGACGAGTCGAGGATTATTTTGATTTTCATGATAATTTCTGAGTTACATAGGGAAACTTTATGTAAAGTATTACAGATTGGAAGATATTAGTTAATTTTTATAAAATGACTGTAACCTTCTTTCGATAGAATCTAGATCTATGAAAATTGACATACCTATGTATATGTAGAAATATACATATGTAGAAATAAATAGGGGTCGTGTACATAACTTTTTCCCATTTTTGCCATAATTACGGAGATAATGGGGGAAAATGAGGGGTACATGGTTATTTTTCAAAATCTATTTTCTCCGAGAGTTTTTATTGTAGATATATGACTAAAGAATCATTAGATGCGCCAAAAGCTGCTCTATCTACTGATATACGATTTTTTTTAAATTCATAGTAATTTCGGTTACAATAAAAAATTACAGAAAAAATTATGACTTTTAAAAAAAGTTTTGAATTTCATAATTAAACTATTGCGAAACTCAAAATAATTCTTCGACTCGTCATGCAGCAACTCTTTGCGCACCCAATGACACCTAAATCATTTCTTTAAGATAAAAACTTTTTGAGAAAACGTCTCTTGAAAATTATGCACTTCCCCCCTACTCCCCTTTCCCCATTGTCTCCAAAATTATGTCGAAAGTAGGGAAATGTTATAGAGATGACCCCTATTTATTTTCAAAAATACATATGTATGTCAATTTTTATACATCTGAATTTCATAGAGAGAACGTTACAGCCATTTCACTAATTCAGTCGATTTCAGCGTGGACGTCTTCCTTAATAGTCCATGCATTCATTCAATATTCAATGAAATAATCAATTCAACCTACTAAATTTAACTTATTATATTTTATTCAACCACTGCTTCATAGCTATTCTGATGCAATACACCGATGCTGATCTGTTACAAAAGTTATTAATCGCAGGTGCTTAGCATGTATTTGCACAGAGTTTGTACAATTCATTTTATAATGAAGTCTAATCATGTTTAAATTTCTTCATTTGATTGTTCATGTTTTTGAATCCTACACTGGTTTTCTTCTTAGTTAACCAAGATTCTACTTTGAACTTAGCTGGCTGGAAACCCTCTCGCTTCTACTAGACGTAAATGTTGTCTTTATATTTCT
>JACJUY010007314.1:0-14374 GCA_014220935.1 Platorchestia sp. MABIK
CCCTGACCGTGTCCGTCTCGTGACCCTGACCGTGTCCGTCTCGTGACCCTGACCGTGTCCGTCTCGTGACCCTGACCGTGTCCGTCTCGTGACCCTGACCGTGTCCGCCTCGTGACCCTGACCGTGTCCGCCTCCTATTTTAAAAATAGCGTCCTTCGTTAAAAATTTATCAGAAAATTTGTTCCCTTAATTTTATTATAAGTTTAAAAAATTAGCTTTCCTACCATGTAAATTAGTAAGAAAATTAATTTTCCTGACATTTGAATCAGTACTCCTAATTTTGAAAGTAGTAATGAAACTAGTTTCATTTTTTCTAAATTAATTAAGAAGTTAGTTTTCTTTTCCCTTTTGAAAGACTTTCCGGTCCAGTTTTGAAAATAGGCTCGATACACTGTATTTCTGGTTAAATTTGTTCCCAAGTGTGTTCTTTAGAGTTCACTGGCGAATGGAAGCTCCTTCCTCATTCTACTGTTATGTCAGTCGCTACCTGATGCCGGAGTCTGTCTAATGATGGTGGTTATGATAACGGTAATTTGAGTAGTAAAATGCTGACGTTAAAGGGTCAATTCTAAAATTAATTAAGAAATCACTTTTCCCAATTGTAATGTAATCATAGACATTGGTTTCACTTTTGCTAAAATGTCTGAAGAAATTATTTTCGAGTATTTCTCAACAATTTCTTATAGGAAATTTGAATACAGAGCTACAGTGTTACTTCGTTTTCATGTGATTATAACATCGAGAAATATTCTTTTATTTCCGTTCCTGAGAATCTGATCTTTTACTGCTTTTGTGAAAGAACTTTCAATGAATCAGAACACAATATTCTGCCACAGACAACAATAGTTATCAGCGCTGGAGCTGCTCGTGCGAATTTCTCCGTTGAAGATGTGGCCAAGTTTATAGAAGAGTTGTAAATACTGTAAAGTTGTGAGTGCATTGTTATGCACTCACAAATTTGTGAGTGCATTGTAATGAAGTAATCTGGGTTTCTAGTTCATTATTCAATGTACGTGCGCTGCTTATGCAAACTTATCTTTTACCCGGTAGAAAAAATTACAAGTGATTTTTCGAGTTCAGTTATAAAGGTTCTTTATAAAAGAAGTTCCAATAATTTTCTGAACATATCGTTCATCTTTTCACCCTGAAAATTTGAGCTAAGTTTGTCGCGACACTTCGCTGAATGTTGGTGTGTTACCTTTTATAAATGAACTGGGAAAGTTTCAAATAGTTCTTACAATTTTCAGCTTATGTTGCAAAAAAATTGATTCAACGAACTAAAGCCTCTTGAAAAACGAGTTTTATTTTGTGTGTTCTTATAGCATCAGTTTGAGGTGTGTGATTTTATTTCTAAACACCGCCGTGCGTTAGTTAAACTTAAGTTTATTATTCACCTCAAATTTAAAGTCATTTGTGGTAAGAAATTTGAAAAAAGTGAACATTAACTGGATCGTGCCTTCATTTAGCTATGGTTCCGTATTTATGAAAATTGAGTTTGTGACTGCTCGTCGGTCAGTAGCATCGTGAAAATAGCCTCTGTGCCCCACAGGTGGCTCACATGGCGGTTAACATATTTCTGAACGCCAACATGGTCCAATTATTATTATAGTTGTGCTTCAGTGTTCGGAGCTTATGAAATTTCTGAAAACTATTTAGTTTTGACGATCGTAGAACCAGGATCTTTTAAAACTGGGCACTGAAATATAAAATTTTAGTTTCCGCGTCAAAAATTTCCTTTAGCAGTATTCCTCGGGACAACAAGCAATAGGCTTGACGGATGCAAATTTTCGTGATGTATACTACACCCCTCAAGGGGATACAACTATTGTACCTATGGGAATTAGCGCTCCCAGGAGGAAAAAGTGAAGACCCGAGCTCAGAATTAGGAAGCCTTCTTTTTGTTGAAATAAAAAATTTTTTGTAATGTAAAGTGTTAAGAACCATCTGCTGTCCTGTTTTTCAGCACCTACTACTTTCTTCTTCAACTTTGATCTTGCTTCATAAATTTGTTTCTCAATTTACTGTTTCTATGCCCTTTCTGCATAGATTGCGCGTTCCCTTAACTTCATACTAAATGGTGCCTTCCTTCTTCCCCTCATTGGATCGCATTTGTTGCGGATAGGGAGGCTTAAACTAACTAAAACTAATAATGTGATGTATACATTACCAACGTCGGTTACAAGGATAGATTAGTACGGTAATTGCTACAAGTTAAACTGAAGTTCAATATTCATCTCAAATTAAATTGAATTTCTACTCCCAACATTGATATGAACAACAGAATAATCGGAACGTACCTTCATTTATTATCCATTCACCCTTTGCCTCCCAAAGTTCAAACAGTTTAGGGAGAAGTTTTCAGGAAAAAATGTTGTCATTGCCCTGCAATATCAGTGAAATTGCCTTAGCGTTTTTTTCTTCATAAGCAGGTTCTTACTTCTTTTTAAATTGAAAATGTTTCGTTAAAAACGGATGCTAAGCTGGACAAATTTTCCGACACTATAAAAATGTTTCCAAAAACTGAGAAAAGATATCAATTGTTTTTGCACAAACTTGTCAGCAAATCGTTATGCGCGTGAAAAACTTGCTCAAGGTAAATAAAAGAGATTAAATATGTTGCGCACACCATGAAGCTTGAACTGAATGGAAATCAAACGCAAAGGGCGCGTGCAATGCATCTGGAGTCTCTAAAAACATAGCTACATGGATGCTATTAATTACCCTAATTTTGTCATTCAGCTCAAAAATTTCCCTAGCAGTAAAAATTACCATATTTTGTCAATTTCCCTAAACTGGAAGCACTAGTCATCTTGACACTGGAGTAGCCGTCAGGAGACAAAGGGTTGAGTATGTACAAAAATTTGGATCGGCACCACCTGGTGGATAAATGTGTAGCGAAAATCGCCTCAGTGACCACAGGTGGATCACCTGTATTATGGAAATCCCTCTAATGACCACAGGTGGATCACCTGTATTATTTAAATCCCTCTAATGACCACATGTGGATCGCCTGTATTATGGAAATCCCTCTAATGACCACAGGTGGATCACCTGTATTATTTAAATCCCTCTAATGACCACATGTGGATCGCCTGTATTATGGAAATCCCTCTAATGACCACAGGCGGGTCACCTGTATTATTTAAATCCCTCCAATGACCACAGGTGGATCGCCTGTATTATGGAAATCCCACTAATGACCACAGGCGGGTCACTTGCATTATGGATATCCCCTCAGTGACCACCGGTGGGTCGCCGCGCGATCAATCGTATTCGCTGGGTCGTGTTGAAGCTTATTCTCGTATCTCAGCTTCATGTTTTTCATTTGTCGGAAAATGTTTTTGAAGTCAATCACGGAGAATAGGAGTAGGCGTTCAGTGTCCAAAGGCCAACTGCTATCTTATCTTGATAGCCCATGGATAAATGAGAAAAGAATATTCACTGACTACCATGCTACTTTTGGCATCGTTTTCGTTTCCCATGATTTTACGGTAAAACTGAACAAAAGAGTCTAAAGATCATCCTCTGTTTGGAGGAAGAATGCTGAAAGTAAACTATACAATACTTAGTTACCTTCGACTTTACTGATTGTGGATCAAACTTCAGAGGTGAACGATTTTCTTACCCTTGACTTTCCTTGTAAGATGATAATCTTCAGAAAGTTGCTGATGTGCTGAGATTTTTAATTATTTGAAAATTAGAGTCAAAATGTATTTTAATTGCTCAAGTTTTTAATAATAGCTCCATTTTTTCCTGACTTGTCAGAGAGTTATTTATCTAATCATGTTTTACTAAACATGTTTTCTTTATGGAAACTTGTACTCCACATAAAGTTCATTTAAACGAGTGTGCTGGCGAAACTAACGTGGTTTTAACTCTATTCCAGATCGTCAATAATATTCCTTAAGTCAGTTGGGGCTAGCTATGTATAAGAAATTGAGTGTTTCGAGAAATTTTCCAAAATTAGCAATCCTCTAAGATGTCCCAATTACACAACGCAGTAATTGCAATTTACTCCTGTCGTGGGTTTTGTTTACATTTTATAGAAAACCTAATAGTCCCTGTTCATGTTTCTTGACGGGTTCAACCGACGTATTCAACTTTTTCCGATGCGGAATAACTTATTCTTGATTCTTTGTTCAGTCTAGGCACTTTTTGAGAAGAAGAAGCATTCGAAGTTGATATAAAAGTATTTTCAATAATATAAGAAAGCCTCCGCTGAGGAGGATACAACTATTGTATCTATGGGAATTAGCGCTCTCAGGGGGATTATGTGAGGTCCCGAGCTAAAGGCTACGTGGGCTGTACCTTCATTTATTATCCATTCGGACCATCTTTTGTTACGGACCATCTTTTTTCGGTTCACTGCTGTTTTTCAGCACCTCTTCTTCAACTTTTATTTTGTTTCATGAACTCATTTCTTAGCTTACTGTTTCTATGCCCTTTCTGCATGAATTCCGCTTTCCCTTAATTCCATGCTAAATAGTGTCTTCATCCTTCCTCTCTTTGAACGTCTTCGTCGTAGTAAAGGGAGGGGAAAACTTTCTTACAATCAATCGGACAAGAAAGCGTCCTTACGATATTTCAGATGAAGAATAAGTGGAGGCGATTATCGAATTTATGGAAATTAACGCTCTCGGGAGGAAAGTGTGATGTCGGTGAGAGTTAGGCAGGCTTTCTTTTTGTCGAAATAAATGTTTTTTTTTGTTTCGTCAAGGACCATCATTTTTCAGCTCACTGCGTAGGATTTCCGTTTACTACGTATTAGATCATATGTGTACCACTCAGCAATCGTTTCTTCAATTTTGTTACTTCCAACGTAACCTAACCCACCGTTTCAACCGCGCAAATAGAATCAACGTGTTCACCCCTTACTAAATGGTGTTTTCAGCTTTCCACTTTTTGGAACACCTTTGTTGTGGAGAAAGAGGCTGAAGCGAACTGATAATCAAATCAGATGAAGAAGTACGCTTTTTCTGTGGGGCGGAAGTTAGCTTCTTTCCACAAGTGTTTCAATTGATGCTGTTAGAAAAAGTAATAATTACCCTCGTGTCCGTACTTACATGAAGGGACTTGATAGAAATCGTCCTTCAGAGATCTGCATCATCCCAAGTACAATTACTCAGCCCAGCGAAAGCTTCTTGAGTACATTCCATCTTTTTCGAATCAAAGAAAAGCTTGAGGGCATTTGCCTCCGCAGTCACTGGAGGACTAATGACCATCTCGAAGCCTGCTGGCCCGCTCCTGTTCTGAGAGCAATCGTTCTCCAGAAAACTCCACTTTCCTGCGAGTGACATCTGCGACCGTTCTTATGTTCACTTCTGACAGAAGGCTCGCTTCATGCGCCTAATTCTTTTTTATCTCCCTGAATTTTTGCTGTAGAACGAAACCAAAGGTTCATTTGTTCGAGTGCGACTCTTGTTGGAGCTCGTCCGGATGTTTTTCAACATTCTTTGTCTTCATCTGAAGCGCCTTGTCCTCCATGAACATGTCATCACACTGCATTCAGAGCCGAGCTTTTGTTTGATATTTCAGTTGTTTTAGAACAGAAAAAAGCAATATACTTTTGACGTCAGTTCTTGTGTGAACGAGTCATGGAGATAATAATTATTAACAATTATGTTTTTTGTTATATGCGTTTTTAAAACCTTTTTTTTCTGCGTGAGGCAACACATTCAAGTGCCAAATAAGCATCATGTCTTGCTGTAGACAGCACGCTCGTTTTTTTGTAGTGAGCCCATATTTCATATTTTTATTACTTTTACGCTGGAGTTGTCAATTCGTTGTATTTGCGACCTCTTGTAAGAAGTATGGTCTCACGTAAAGTGTTAATAAAGCATGTTTTTTTCCGAATAATCAAAAATACGTATTCTTCAGATGCTATTCTTTTTGTCGAATGCGGGCATTCTTGCCTCGCTTTTGTAAATTGAGTCACAGCATGTATGAACGGTCTAGCGTTTGATAAGCTTTGTGTTTTGTTTTCAGTGTTTTCAACTGTGGTGTAGGTTTCATTTTTTATTCCTGTCTCTTCCTTTCGAGTAGGTGACCATACCGCGTCTGTTTGAAAGTAATCCAACCCACATAAAAGATTCTTTTCTTCACATTTCATTCATGAAGTTTTTACTTGTGAAATACTCCTTGTAGCGTTTTATTTTCCCTCTTCTATTTCTTCTCGAGCGCTACCGTTCCCTGAGAATCTTCCTATTTGTAATACCCTGGTCTAGTTCTTAATGATTGCGTCCATTCCATTCCAATAATGAATTACAACACGTTGACCTGTTCACACACTGGAACTGGTCGAACGACGAAAATTTCTAGGTGCTTTTTGAGTCTTACTCAAACGTATATATACGTTAGGAGGCCACATAGGTTTTAAATCAAGTGTTGTACGGTATTGAGACTCACTCATAAAGCATAGAATTTTTGCCCTGCTCTGTCCATGAGACGCTCCTAGGGGGACAATGTGGGGGCCCGAGCTGAGAGTTAGGTAGGCTCTTCTTTTGTTGAAACAAAATGTTTCTGTAATGTTAAGGACCATCTTTTTTCGGTTCACTGCTGTCCTGTTTTTCAGCACCTACTAATTTCTTCTTCAACTTTTGTCATGTTTCATAATCTTCTTTCACAACTTATTGTTTCTATGCCCTTTCTGCGTAGATTCCGCGTTTCCTCAACTCCATACTAAATGGTGCCTTCCTCATTCCTCTCTTTGGATCGCATTTGTTGCTGCGGGTAGGGAGGCTTAAACTAACGACTAATCTAATCTAATCTGTCCATGAGAATTGTGAATGAAAGCTATCATACTTTGATTTAAGGTCTGAAGCGAAACAAAATTATTTTTAATACTTATTCCGTAATTCTAAATGAAATGTGAAAATGAGCTTCGTGCCTTCGTCAACATTGTTCTTCATCTTGTATATGTTGATGCAATATTTGATGGTTCTACATATGATAGTTCTACTCGCCAACTTGAATGCAGCTCATATGCCATCTAAAGTAGTCTTTCTTTTGGGACTCCTTGGTGCTTGCTTATTTGCTTCAAACGCAAGCATTCGTGTGTTCGATCTGAAGCGATGTAAGCCCATTTCTTCAAGGATAAAGCGTAGAAAAGGAACGGCTTTCACTGCATCTTCAAAGTCGAGAGTTTCTGGGGAACATTTAGGGTTCCTACACTCTTTCTCTGAGGAAGAATGAAATGAATTTTTTTTACTTCTGTTTAAGAACCCAGTTGCGGTATCGGAAGAGACTTCAAATTACCTGCTACTGATTTAGGAACTTGAGTTAATTTTTTTCTCGATTTTTCTCTTTTTCTTCGTTTCATATGTTCATTTTTTTCTGTCTGAGAACCCCCCTCAAGATGATACAGCTATTGTATCTTAAAGAATTACTATTCCCAGGGGAAAAATGTGAAGTCCTGAGTTCAAAGTTTGGTAGGCTTCTTTTTTGTTGAAGTAGAATTATTTTATTTTGTCTTGTTTTATTGCGGACCTCTTCTCAAGGGATACAACTATTGTATGTATCTATGGGAATTAGCGCTCCCAGGGGGAAAGTGTGAAGTCCTGAGCGAAGAGTTAGGTAGCCCTTCTTTTTGTTGATATAAGATTTTTTTTTGTTTTGTTAAAGACCACCTTTTTTCGGTCGACTGCTGTCCTGTTGTTCACCCCCTACTACTCTCTGCTTCAACTTTTATCTTGTTTCACAAACTTCTTTCCGAACTTACTGTTTCTATGCCCCTTCTGTATAGATTCCGTGTTCCCTTAACTCCATACTAAAAAGCGAAACAAAATTAGTGTAGGTGTAATGATAAATTCAGGGTCGATAATGTAGGTGTAAGGTGAGGTTTGCAAAATACGATGTAGCAGAACTCAAGGTATACCTTAACAATAAAATAGGAATAAGTTGAGGTTTGCAAAAAAATGATGCAGTATAACTCGGAGTATATCTCAAGATGATGTATGTATAACTATAGCTGAAATATATTCTCTCTTCGTTCACATCTCGGTGCGGTTTGTGCAGCAGCCGTCGGTGGCATGCGTGGCTGCAGGCGACCTCCCTCAAGAATGTTTTCCCTCTCACTGACTGTTTTCCCTCCGTCGTAATTAATTTCAGCTCGCGTTTGTCTTTATTAGTCTGAACTCGCCTTCCAGTTCATGCATCTGGGTCTATCTAAGAAATAATTGGATCCGACTAAAAAATGTTCTAGTGAAGCTCGGAGAACATTACCCAAATTCACTATTTTGTGGAACGTAATTGGTTTTCCATGAGGTTTGCACGCTTTTATGCGTTGCTGCGTGCAGGCATGAAGGCATATGTAAAGCTGCGATATTGGGCTGCGAACGGTGAGCGAGTGTTTTTGCAATTGGTGATCTTCATTCAATTAAAATGAGAGTGAGGAGTTGGATTTAGTTCATTTAAAGGAAAAATACCTCGTCTAATTGTTTGCGTACGCAAATTTACTCTGTAATTTTTTTGGTTTCCGTGGCTTCACGAGGTGGCCTTTGACGTGGATCACATTCCGTGTTTGAAGCAAAATGGTCATTGTGAAAGAAAGTAACTTCTTGAAGATTAATTGTGCTGCTTTCGTACTCGAACATCGGGAAACGTTGCTGCCATTTCTGATGCGTAATTACACGCAGATGAAAAAGTTATCTTCATATAGCTTTTAATGCGCTCTAAGTTGAGAATTTGAGATTAACCTCCGCTCAACGTGATTTATTGAGAGATTGTATAAATTTCAGGCAAAGATGAGTCATTTGTAAAAGCGTACGATAATAATTTATTTTAATTGAAAATTTTGATCTTCATACAATCAAGGGATATGGATACGATTCATTAATTTCTCTGTGATGTCAAGTGTCTTTGAACTCGGGGTCTCAGCGATTTCATTCTCTCATGAGACTTCCCGAGCTCCATGTGACGAAATTAATAACAATTTTTATCACTGTCAGCTGCGATCGTTTACGATCAAGCTGAATTAGTTGAATTTTTCAAAATCATCTTATTTTTCAAAAGTGGAAGAATACAAGAGTTGAAGAGCAAGTGTTTAATCTTCGGTCCTAACCATTTTTTCGGTTGATTAATGTTCTATTTTTTTCCAAAAATCACTTTGACGAACTTACGCTGTCTACTATGCAGCTACGACGACGTAAATGATGTCGAAATCCAACCTTAGACATTTGGTTTTTGAAATGTAAGGGCCCGAGCTGAGAGTTAGGTAGGCCTTTTTTTTGTTGAAATAAAATGTTTTTTATGTTGAGGACCACCTTTTTTTCGGTTCACTGCTGTCCTGTTTTTCAGCACCTACTACTTTCTTCTTCAACTTTTATCTTGTTTCATGAACTTCTTTCTCAACTTACTGTTTCTACGCCCTTTCTGCGTAGTTATCGCGTTCCCTTAACTTCATATTAAACGGTGCCTTCCTTCTTCTTCTCTTTGGATCGCATTTGTTGCGGATAGGGAGGCTTAAACTAATTAATAATCTAATCTAATCTTTTCGGTTTTTGAACAAAAAATCAGTTAAGAAATATAAAACTTCTGTTGTCCGTAAGGTAAACTCGTCAAACTTTAACATCGTTTCCTAGCACCAGTTTCCTAGTCAACGGCTGCAAAATCCTTGTCCGAATAGATCCGTGGTATGAATAATTACTGGGTAAAACATTTTAGACACTTCGCGACGAAATTCGGAAACTTGCAATAAACCTTGAATGATATTACATCATAACGAAGGCTTTGTTTGTAACTGACGCTTGGCAAGCAAATGCTCCGTTAATTTTGATCTGCAACCTAGGTAACAATACCTTTGAGCTGTTTGCTTTATTTTACCGAGGTAATTCCATGCTGGTTCGACCAGATTCGTAAACATGAGATTGCGCTGTCGCCACAATTCCGCTCACCGCGACTGCATGCAAGCTTTGCGCTGTCGCGAGATAATTGCATTCCGGCTGACCGCTGTGCGACCGCGCATGCGCTGTCCTCGCCAGCTTAGCACATTCCTAATGCCGCTGTCCTCAGCGAGAACATATCTCGAATCTGAGCAAATTGAACTGAATGGAAAACCGCCTAAACGAATTCCTCGAATTTGTGGGCAACCATATCTTGTGCAGTCTGTTTCGGTTTCGGTGTTATTCAGCTGCGCTCGGCGAGCTCTTTGGTCCTGATTTGATTTTGCTCTTCAAAGCGCAGAAGAAATGTGGAACGCGGGTGTATAAAACTGGTAATAAAGTTACACAAATAGCTGAATTGATTTTTGGGGATGTATGGCTAGAAAACACGTGGTGGTTTGGCTCTGATATAAACTAAGGATCGGATTTTTTCCAGCGAATCAATTTTTCTGATTGCGCCGCCATTTTTATGTAACGGAGTCGAGCTGCCATGCTTCACGAAGCCTACAGTCAAACTCATAACCAACGATTCGTGAAACTTTGATGTTTACCTGCGTCTGACCCCTAAGGGGGATACAACTGTTGTTTCTATGGCAATTAGCACTCCCAGGGGGAAAATGTGTAAGGGCCCTAGCTGAGAGTTAGGTAGGCTTTATTTGTTGAAATAAAATGTTTCGTTATGTTAACAACCAACTTCTTTCGGTTAATTGCTGTTCTGTTTTTCAGCACCTACTACTTTCTTCTTCAGCTTAGATCTTGTTCAATAATCTCCTTTCTCAACTTACTGTTTCTATGTCTTTTCTGCATAGATTCCGAGTTTCCTTATCTCCATACTAAATGGTGCTTACCTTCTTCCTCTCTTTGGATCGCATCTGTTGCGGATAGAGAGGTTTGAACTGACTAATAATCTAATCTAATCTCCGAAGTTCCAATACATTATTGATTGACTGTGAAGTAAAAAGGATTGAAATAGATAAATTAACACTTTGACGTCAATTCGGACGGTCAAATATATTCTGTTGATAAATATTTCGGAGACTAAATTACATGGAGTAATCGGATAACAATCGAGTTCTTAAAACCGTACACTTCGTCCGTTGTCAAATGAGATTTTGTCAGCTGTTCCTGGAATCAAATACTGCCTCTGAGGTTATTTTTGACGTAAATATTTGCGCAGCTGAGGCTGTCATAAAACTGTATTTATTCATCAATGTAGTTCTGAAGATCGTTTCTATAGATGTTGCTTCTAGCACCAAAACGATTTAAAACAGATACGTATATCTGCTGCACTTTTTTTCTAGAGAATTTCATTGAAATGAAGGAACGCAGTTTCATGTCTGCTTTGAGGAAGTATGTTTGAAAGGTGAAATAGGTTTAAATTCAAGAGAAACTGTGAAATACAGAAATAATTTATCTATTTTCTCAATGGGATGTCGCGCGTCCAGCTAGCTTCTGCGAAAATTCCTGTCCCAATTCCAAAGTAGGAAACTACTTCGATCACTAAATCCAAAAGTTCCTATCTTCAATCCTTCTAAAAATTCATCACCGTAATATCACGCTGGCCAGTTTTGCGACCTGACTTCGCCGTCGTTGTGCCGGCTTCATCTGTCAAAAGTTTGCGCAAGTTTCCTCATCTCTGTTGATGCTTTCCTCAACTTTTTCCAGTTAATGTCAACCGTGAAATATTTGGGTCAAATTGCGCGTCGCTGCGAGTGTTGTTGAGGAAAACGTGGTGTCACAATGAACAGTGAGAGACCACTGAAAGCTGAGTTAAACTCCACTTGATGTGTTTTATTTATACGTTTTAGAAGATACTTATCTCCATTTTGAGAAACCTGTTGCTGAGATCTTCCAACAGTGAATTGTCCTGCATTGGATTTTCGCCGCTCAAAAAATGATGGCAGTCATCATTCAGCGTAGGGAGCTGGGCTTCTAATTGAAAGTTATTTAGCTTGAAATTGGATGTTTTTGTCAAAAGAATGATTTGTGAAACTATGTGCTTACGGCCAATTTAAGCTAAATAAGTAATCTCTCAAGGAGTAAAACGAGTTACAATTACTTCATTTACTGCGGACCATTTCAGTGGTACAAAGCGATACGTTCTAACCACGAATGTAAAGCTGAATTGGGGAATACCTATTTTAAATTCTTTTTACTTTACTTTCTCTCCAGTTTTTGGTAAAGCTGCTGCAACGTTACACCTTAAAGTCCCCAAGTGTGCCTTGTTTGAAATATTTTAACCCCTCAGGGGGGGGGTACAACTATTGCATCTATGGGAATTAGCACTCCCAGAGGGAGAATGCGTGAGAACCCGAGCTAAGAGTTAGGTAGGCCTTCTTTTTGTTGAAATAAAATGTTTTTGTTATGTTAAGGACCATCTTTTTTTTTGGTTCACTGCTGTCCTGTTTTTCAGCACCTACTACTTTCTTCTTCTACTTTAAAATCTTGTATCTTAATATTCTTTCTCAACTCATTATTTCTGTACCCTTTCTGCATGAATTCCGCGTTCCCATATTTTCATACTAAATGGTGCCTTCCTTCTTCATTTTTTTGGATCGCCTTCGAGCGGATAGGGGGCTTATACTAACCAGTAACCTAGTCTAATCTTGAAATCTTTTACTCGCTGAAAATTTTCTGAATTTTGGGTGCAAACTGCGTACTTTGTGATTAAGTTAAAGTGGGTGATGTGGACCTTCACCAAAAATACAGGGTGTCCCAAAAAATGTATTCATCTTTTGGCTGACAACTGCTCATGTATTTTTTGTTTCGTTTCCGGTGCAACTGAGTTTTCTATTATGACATATAATCTTCCTAGATTTACACGCTCTTTTTATTGCTTTAACGTACAAGACTCGTATCAATGTCAACAAATACGTACATCAAAAACAAAATACACCAGTGCTAGGCAGTCAAAGAGTGAGTACAGTTTATTTGGGACACCCCTGCAGTTTCCAAGGGCCTCGCTTTGTACCTGGATTGGCAAAATCGTGTTGTCGGCGCGAAGATTCTCTCGTCTATCGTCGGCTCCGGAGCGTAAAAGGCCTTCCGCATGGTCTCAGCCGACCCTGGATTTTGTATTTTCGCCTTCTCCTTTCCTCGGTTAAATTTCCTGTTCCAGTGTTTCCTTCAGGGAAATTACGGTAGTCCATGCGGATTTGGAAAAAACTTAATTAATCATTTAAACTGGATTGTTTTTTCAACATTATGAATTTGGAGAATACTTTTCATTCTCGTAATTGTATCCATTTATACCTTGAATGAAACTGCGATGAAGAACAGGTGATCTGGAATAAAACTTGACAAATAACGAGTAAGTATTCAATCATTCTCAGTGAGGTTGCCATTTACCTAGTCCACATTTTTACTTTCGTACAATGTAGATGAATAATTACAGATATTTTGATGTTTTCAAACTTCAACTGATAACCTTTGGTGAAAGTGAACACTAAACATTCTTTCCCAGCGCATCTCAACCCTTGCCAGCATCATTTGAAACGGGGGCTGAACGAGTTTTTTTGATAAATACTGCGTCAAAATAACATACACCCTAGCAGCCTATCGTTCGTAAAAAAAGCACCTCAATGAAAAAATAATTGCGCTCTGTGTGACACATGGTGGATAAGTATTATATTTTGGTTTGCGGAACTGGGCTTGTGTTATGTCTGAAATGCTGTGCACGAAAGGGTCTAAGTCGATATTGTTTACATAAGATGTGTAATGTGACCAAGGGACTTTTATGCTGACAAAGCGCGGTTTTGCTAATTTTCGTACACAGAGTTAATCGGCTTTCTTCTACGGCGGCTCAGGGACATCGACAACTATTTATCTGCTGAAATTTTCCAAGATTGTGATCGTTGTTGTCAAAATGTGTTTTATTTCTTACATACCTCTTTTTAGTAACAGCGAATGGTAATCGAAAACGGCGAGTAAACTCTTGTTATGTTATAATCTCGAGGTGATCTGTCTAGCTAACCTTGGACCATTTAGCATATTTTCAGTTTCTTTCTGCTCTTGAAAGTTAGCTCGCTTGTCTCATCCTAATAACTATTTTGAACTTACGCCAAGTTTAAATAGCAAGTTCGTCCGTTAAGTTGAATTAAATCTCGTTTTGCTCGAGCAAAACATTGAACAAAGTTTAAACAATATTCGTGTTTCTAAACTTCCCCTATTTTCCTGGAGCTTGTTTTGCGCATGACAGCCGCGGGCAGAGCTCGTCTCGCCGGCAACTCAATTTTGCTGCTGCTTGAATAGATTAGAAGGTGACGGGGGAGAGGCCAGAGACTCGGAGCGTCTTTTGCTGCTTCCAGGCCTCGACACTTCCAGTGAGAAATGGAGTCACGCTCCAAGTTACGCGACGGCTCAGCCCTGCCTTCAGTTGGACATGCCAAAAAAGCGAAGAGATCGTGTTGTATTTCAGCTCTTTGGTGACCTGACACACCTCGGGATCATATTTGTTCGTCTGTGGATTAGATACTTGTTAGAAGTCAACGTGATAC
>JACJUY010007314.1:15361-36293 GCA_014220935.1 Platorchestia sp. MABIK
CCATCCTATCCCATCCTATCCTTACCTATCTCAGCCTAACCTAATTTGATCTATAATAACCTATCCTATCCTGAATCATTTGAATTGTCGTAATCAATGAGTTAAGCAATGTCATCGTTCAGTTAAAGGGACTCGTAAAAATTTCCGTCGACATCATCTAACAAATTCTAACATAACATATTCTATCCTAACCTAACCTAACAAATCTTACTATCCTATCCTAAACAAAGCTATCCTGATAATATGTCAAACATAAAAACCATGGACCCCTGAAGATAGTTTCATCAAGATTACTTAAACTGTGCTAACCTGATTAAAATGTCAAACGTATCAATGCATATAAAGGCGATCTTTCAATGTAAGACTCAGGAATTCGGTATCCATGATACTGCAAACTCGGATGAGGGCGTAACGGAGGGACTAACTAATGGAGGAACAAGCAGAATATTATATAGACTAGTTGGCACGGCCCGCCAAAAATGATGGGATTCCATAACTTTCTTGAAGAAATTTTTCAGATGTGGATGACAAACAATTATATCCATCCTAACAGCACCCGTGGTAAAAAATATTCTTGTACTTGTGCACTGGTGAAATCGGATCACAGATACGGTCATTATAACTATCTTTATGAGCGTGACAGAGAAATGGAAGGAGCGGACTCCAAACAAATAAACCAAGGGTATTATTAGCAGGATCCGTTTAAATTCCACTGACAATGTCATCGTTAAGCTAAGTGGACCCGTGGAAAAATTCCGTCAACATTACTCACCTAACCTAACCTATCATGTCCTAACCGAATCTATCCTGATAAAATGTCAAACATATCAATGCATGTGAAGCCATCTTTCAATATACTGAGGAATTCGGTATCCATGATACCGCAAACTCAGACATCCTATGTTTCTTAAGAAGCGGACACCAAACAGATATGTAAGTAAATATATAAATAAACACACAACGGGTATTATTAGGTTAGATGTTTGGCGTCCGCTTCTTGCGTCACGCTTCGTGAGGATACTTTGTGACGGTATCTGTGATAAGAGTTTCAACAGTACACAAGTACAAGAATATTTTTATGGCGGGCACTCTAAGGATGGATTTATTGGCTTGTAATCCACATCTGAAAAATTTATGAGAGGAAAATATTGAATCTCGTCTGTTTTGACTGGCCGCGTACCAAAGTTAACGTATAATAGGCGTTTCAACTAGCATTACTGGTGCACCTCTCCAGGGGATGCATCTATCCCATCTATGGGAATTATAAGCACCCAGGTGGCAAATGTGAGCCCACGAACTGCAAAAGTTAGGCAGGTCTACTTTTTAATGAATTAGAAAGTTTTTTATGTTATGAAACGGACGATCTTTTTTGGTTCACTGTTTCTCTTCATCGCCTAATACTTTTCCCCGAGTTTCACTTCGTTTCACAAACTGTTTTTATTTCTGCTGTTTGCATTTTAACCACCTTGTGCACACATTCTACCTTTCCTTAATGCCATGGTAAATGGTGCCTTCTTCTTTCCGCTCTCGGGAACACCTTGGTTGTGATTAAAGAGACTTCAACTAACTTGAAACCCAATCTAATCTACCACCGCTGATCATAAATTACATATTGTGCTTTTATTCCATCCTGTACAATCACAAGAGAAAAAATGAGATTTTAGGATTTTGTACTTTTCAGCAAATAAGGAGTGTGGGCATAAGCCGTACAATCCTGAGAACAAACTCCGTCGTACAATTTTGCTCCCTGCGAGCTAAGTGGTGTGTCGCATGCTGGGGGCAATGGAAGAGGTCCTTTATTAATATAAGTGGCTTCTCCAAATTCAAAAGTGAGCTAAAACGTTGCGGGCAATGCTAGCCGGCGCAGTTTTTCCTCTATCCGAGCACTGACTTAGGAAGCAACTTGGAAGCGCTTGGAACTGCTCATGAGCCGCGAAATACTGCAAGTAGACCTCGTAAACACAGCAATTTACGGGCAGCGTTGCAACTGCCCCTGAACAATGCAACGAAAAGCTCCAAAACAGCACCGAAGCCTCGCCTTAAGATACCGCGTTGTCGCCTGAGGAGGCCGCGAGACTTTTTTGGCACTTCAACCCATGCGTGGGATCAGACTTGCGACATAAAATCTGGAACATTGCAGACCTGCAGCAGGCTGCGGCGTGTCCCTGAGTGTCATTCTTACTCAGGGTTGTGAATACATCCAAGGTGAAACACGGCAAGTTGGTGATGATGGTAAAACTTGTTTTTTAATAATAATTATTTCATTATCGCTGGAAAAGATAATTCCGTAAATTTTTCGTATGTACTTCTGCGAAAGGGATTTGGATATCGAAAAATATATCTGGGAAGTTTCTAATTCACGGTCGTTTATGAGTTTGTGCAACTCAAGAGTGCTTCAGTGATGTGCTGTTTACCGCTCGCCAGAACTTTGACACGTGCTTTGAAGTAACCATAATGACTAGCCTCTCTTGCTCTAGAAATGACAACCCCTGATTGAATACTTCATATTTTTTTAGGGAAATATTGCTTATGATGAGAGTCTGGGAGGTCTTCCGTCAGCTCAGTTTCACTCGTTTCGAGATGTTTTTCCGTCAGACACAGGCTGAACACCTACGGTGCCTCATTAGGTTAAAAACAAAGTCGTGTAGGCGTCGTTTATCGTCTTTAGTCTTCTTTCACGTACAACTGAGTGTCTTGGACATAAGAGGCTTTTCTCCTTTCCGTGTAAAGTACCCCAATGCCTTCAAAGTGTATTTCAGATCAACTTTCATAAACAGCTCTAATTTTTTTTATTCCTTGGGAAGTTTGGGCCCTAATGTGTTCTCTGAAGTTCATTAATTGTCGAGTGGCAGTCACTTCCTTGTGATGTCGGTGACTACATGATGCCGGTGCCAGTTTGATGATGGTAGTTGTGATAACGGTAATATGAGTACAAAATGCGGACTTGAAAAGGCGACTTTTTTTCTGTTCATATTTCTATCATATTTCTATCATATTTCGTCGTATTATAAGGTCGTAAATTAGAAGCATGCTGGGGGGATGTACGTGCTTTTTGAATCTAGTACCATATTATAAACCCAAGTCAAACTCATGTTGCGTCAGTTAAGAGCATGGAATGCAGTTGGTGAGTAGCAGTCAGGAAAATTCTACCATCATTCTATACTGATTTGTTCTAAATCTACAAAATGATATATTTCCTATTCATTTCTTCTAAAAATGTGTTCCATTCTTGTTTTTTCTCGAAGACGTTGCAATATATTACTCCGAATATATACACCTTTTATTGCTTCAGTGTACGCTGGTATTGTGTGTGAAAAAATATCAGCGCTGAGCGAGCCTCGAATAGAACTCGTTACGAAGAATGAGGCTCAGATTCCAGTTCTGTGGAGTGTACGTTATTGTTCTCGTCGAATTATTTTCTGTGCGTGCAGACACTTTGAACCTGTGGGTACTGAAAATTTCAGGAATTATTTGAAAGCTTCTTTCGGGGGAAAATTCACACTGACTGACGCCGGTTCGCTCCGAGGCCATGGCTGTGCACAAGAGCTCTTGCAGCTCTATCGAGAAAACACGTCTCTGGTGGTGAAGAATAAAGGCTTCTCTTGTCTTTGTATTGTAAGAGGCGACTTCCGTGCGCTTCAAAATATATCTTGCGATTTTGTGTGTAACTCTGATGAAGTATTTTGTTTCGTGCTCCACAGAGAAACCTTCGCTTTTTTTTTGCTCTAAAGAACTCGTTCTGGACACTGGCGTTTTTGCAATTGAATACCTGCGCTAACTTTTTTGGCCCGTAAGGTTCTGATGATGAAGAGATATTGCAAGCGTGGCGATTTTCCAGCAAAGGTTAATGAAGTTTGAAAAGGACCAAAAATTAAAGTTCATAACTTTTAGCACAGTAAAGGGATTGGTTATCGTGTTTCAAGCATGATTGTCGCTGTTGAGGTTACGAGGGATTTTATCTTACTTGGGACCACTGTAAAATTTTATGTTTTTATCAGGAGGCTAAACAAAATTTCCACAGCCTCGTTGTTAGTATAGCTGTATCTTCGAGGAGCTTCTTTCTCCACAATGTGAAGACAGTTTTTGACAATTTTAGTGTAAAATTGCTACTCTTCAGGTTTCTGTGCACGAGCATTTGTTCTTTTGTGGTGTACGAGTTCGTAGAATTCACGTCTCAGAAATGCGTTGCCCGCGTCACATCTTCCATAATGTGATTAGCTCTCTTCATTTTGAATGAGTGCCAATTGATCCAATGTTATGATGGGGTCGTAGAACTATTCCTAAAAGACATTCTCGTTCTTTTCGTGTTCCTTGTGCATTCGTGTTCCTGATGTTCCAATCGTTATGGCTTCTAAGTTATCATCCCGTCCGTGCGTTCAGAGAAGCGACTGCAGTGTTTTCAGAGACGAGTCTGTGCTGCTGCTGCTGCTCCAGATTCTCTCGTAAAGCAGACCCCGCATTTCGCCACGTCTGAAAAACTCGTCGCTTTTCGCACCAGCAGTCTTGTTGCGCTCTGTTGTTAGGCGCTGCCCTCAACACGAGTAACTTTCCGCTCGCTCAAGGTGATAAAGCACGTGGATTCCAAAAGCATTTCGCCTGAAAGTTTTTGGCTCAAGTTAGTTAGCAGTGAGAGACAATAATCGGAAGGCCACGTGAATCAAAGTGTGTTTGAAATATTCTTCTCAACATTGATCTGAAAAAAAAACACGGCTGGCATGACTCTAAATTTGTAGGTCAATTATTTCCTGAAGAACTATGTTGTGGTATTCCAGCGATGAAAGCCTGTAACGTACAAATAGGCGAACATAATAATAGAATGAGCGAAGGAAATGTCTGAGACCGGCACAAAACATCAGACTCGTCAATAGCGATTGCTTCATCTCGGGAAATAATTTGCCGCTTTATAGTGTTGTGTTTCATGGCAATTATTGTATCACATTTGAAATAAAGAATAAAATGTTAATTTGACTTAAATGCAAGTATTGCAAGGGCGGCAAGAGTTTCGTTACGACTTTTTGTATTTCTAATTTCCCTGACGGTTAACATGAAGCTTCGGTCTGCAAAATCACTTGGATGTCGGCGATACGATTCATCTCGGCTCCTCAGGGGGGATACAACTATTGTATCTATCAGGACTAGCGCTCCGAGAGAGGAAATGTGAGGTCCCGAGCTGAGGGTTAGGTAGGCCTTCTTTTTGTTAAAATAAAATACTTTTCTTTTGGTAAGACCAACTTTTTTCGGCTCACTGCTATCCTGTTTTTCAGCGCCTCTGAGTTTCTTCTTTCAGCTTTTATCTTGTTTCAGAACCTACATTCTCAACTTGTTTATATGCGCTAGGGATCCTGTGCGGAAACGCACCTTGTGCAATGATTCTGCGTTCACTCAACTCCATGCTAAATGGTGCCTTCACCCTTCCTCTCTTTGAACATCTTTTTTGTAGTAAGGGAGGCTGAAACTAACTTATAACCAATCAATCATCGATACATCTTGGTTGATTTCTGCGCAACTGAAATATTTTCTGGCTAAAAGGGTCTCGTTTTATTTACGTCCGGAATAATTTATCTTTCTTGTACGTTTTAATGTAAAAACAATTCGTTTTTAAACTTGACAAACAACAAAACTTGATTCATTATGTCAAGGTGGTATCTTATTGTAGGGATTTTTGCCTATCGTCCAATACACGACAATTCCCTTACTCGAAGTTATATCACTGAGTGAGCCGCACTAAAAAAAGTTTCCTTTCATTCGCGCAGAATGCATGCAATCTCACGAGTTCTCTAGGGACATGAAGCAATGTATAGAGAACTTTGATCGCATAACTGTGGTGCGTTGCGAGGCGAAGTTAACGACTTTGTGACCGTTCCCGAGGTTGCTCGTGAGCAACTTCGGCCATGAAGCCATTAACTTGGCGATTTGTTCTTCGTTCTGCACTTAAGAACAAAATAAGACGTTCTGCGTTATTCGTCTCGTAACTCAAGACCCTTTTACGCTGCTTACACTCAGAAAAAAGTTGCGCGGGCTAATAAAGGTTTCATTTCAGCTTCAGTTGGAAGTTAGGTCACCGTGTGCAAGTGTTAGATTTCTGATTATCGTATTATTTAATCGTAGTTCCGGAAATATTTGATCAATGTTCATCATGATATTTTCTACCGAGAGATATAATTAACTGTGAAAATTTCAACAATTAAACAAAACATGTCTCAGATCGCGTATCCAAGTGCAAGTACAAGTGTGTCTTAAAAGGGCCTAAAGTAGTTTAATCGTGTCCCCTCATGGGGCATACGATAGGCAATTGGCTTAGGTTAGTCAGGTTTGTCTATGCAATGCTAAGGTTATTCGCACCCTGAGTGAATACCGTTGAACAATTGACGATGAAAAACTGAGCTGAATTGCCTCAGCTGTAGGTAGGCCGCTGGGAATTCTATCTTTCGTGCCTACTCAGATTTCCTCCTTTTTTATACGTTCTTCGCTAGTTTTCTAGGTCTTTTCTTCCTATTGTTTCCGAACGTGCTTCTATGTGCAAGGTCTCCTGTTTGAGAACACAGTTTGCATAGAATCTCTGATGTCTACTGTCCTTACGAAGTGATTATTTATTTTTAGTTTTGAGATTGCCTTTAAAGTTGCGAAGGGTAATAAATTATGGTACAAATTTAATATTGTTAGCGCGACGTTCAAAGGAGGCTCGTATTCACGGGATTAGTTGAAGTAAAAATTTTGCGTTTCAACCACATCCGTGATTTGAATGTGATACGAACGTGATTTCCGTACTTGTGTTGGCTTCGCTCTTCACTTTTCACAAGCATGCGTAATTTCGTACAGTAGAATTTTTGCACGAAATTACACAGAATTTCTTCACCCTTGTCTTAAATGAGAGGTCTCGATCCTTCATGACATTTAAGGGATCTGATGTTGTGCCCACATCTTTGATGTTTCCCTTGACCCCCGTGATCGATGTCTGCAGCACAGAATTGTTGGCACCTTTAAACCTCGCCGGCAATGTCTGCGTCTTCATCGCGCTTGGGTCTCAATAAATCTTTGGCTTCAGTCGAGAGATTTGGACGAAATTTAATGCTACCTTTTGCTGGCATTGTTTATCATCGCAATGGTGTTGTGATCTCGCGGAATTCTACGGCTTGACATGAATTCCTTCATTGTGTATGCGTGTTTACGTTCGTTACATATCATTTAGTATGTATTGTTACATATGATCAGTCACTGCATCTCTAATTGCTTAAATATTTTGTCATTTGAAGATATACAGCCCCTCAGGGGGGTACAACTGTTGTCTCTATGGGAATTAGCGCTCCCAGGAGTAAAATGTGTGATTGCCCGAGTTGAGAGTAAGGTAGGCCTTCTTTTTGTTGGAATGAAATATTTTTTTGCTATGTCAAGGACCAGCTTTTTCGGTTCACTGCTGTCCTGTTTTTCAGCACTTACTAGTTCCTTCTTCAACTTTGATCTTGTTTCATGAACTTCTTTCTCAGTTTACTGTTTCTATGCCTCTTCTGCATAGATTCTGCGTTCCCTTATCTCCATACTAAATGGTGCCTTCTCTCTTCCTCTCTTCGAAACGCTCTTTGTTGTAGAGGTTAATGATGCTTAAACTAACCTCTAATCTAATGAAGATATACAGCGTGTACAGAATCTTAAAATGCATATATACAGCATCTTAAACTGCGGCCTTTTTTACATTCATGAGAATAATTTCACAAACACATGGTTAACCATCTAAACTAACATTGAAGCACACTGTTATCCGTACTTTTCTCTAGTTTAAAGTGTCCATACCTTTGTTTTGCCTACTGAAATCTTTTGTATTAGCCGCAAGCTTACATTTCTTCAAACGCTGATATTTGAATCATTTTCAAAACTATTTTCATTCGAGTATTTTGTATTGCAGCTTGATTTGATTTTAGTTGAAGCTCCTTTGAATTCATTTAGCTTGATGCACACACAGGGGTTGGTCAAAATAATTGAAATACCGAAGATTTTAGAATCTTGTTCTTTGAACATGTTATAAACAATCAAAACTAGTCATATTTTGATGTTTTGTTATTTATTATTGTAGCAATTTGATATTTTATTTAAATTAACTGTTTTTTACAGATTTCTAAAAAAAATTGGGTATAACCTTATGAAAATAGCAGACCTCTCTGACGTTCAAAGAGGTCAAATTGTGGGTGCTCGTATGGCAGGAGCTAGTGCAACAGAGAATGTCCGAATGCTTGATGTTTCAAGCAAGAAAGAGACAGAAAAGCGTCCTCAGCCAAGCACAGGTCTGGCTGAAAGTCTAAGTTATCTAGAGAATCCATCGGACTCTAAATCGAATTGTTAGATAGGATCGCAAGACCATGGCTTTTAAAATCACTGCAGTCCTCAATGAACACCTACAGAACCCAGTTTGAAAAAAACTATTCGTCGGGAGCTGTTCAAATGTGGATTCCACAGAAGAGCTGCAATTAGAAAACCTCTGCTCTTAAATACAAATGTTTCGGAGCGTTTAGAGTGGTGTAGAAACCATCAGAATTGGTCCGTCGAGCAGTGTAAAAAATATGATTTTCTCTTACAAATCATCGCTTACTTTAATATTTCCGACCTTCGGCAGAATGTACGTTTGGAGACAGCCGAAAGAAGCCTTTAATCCAGACTGCCTTCTCCCAACCGTAAAGCATGATGGGAATTCAGTGACGATCTGTAGTGCTATTTCTTGGAAATCCACCGAGCCAATGATTTCCCTTCATGGAAGAATTAGCAGCCGATGCTGTTCAGGAGTTTTGGGCGACGAAGTTCATCCCATCGTTCAAGCACTTTTTCCGGAGGGAAACGCCGTCTTTCGAGAAAGTGCCCCAATCTATACAGCTAGAATAATTGCTAAAGAATCACGCGAGGAACATTCTAATGAAGTTTAGCGTCTCATCTGGCCACCATAATCACCAGACCTCAACATTAATGAGCATTTATGGTTGGTTTTAGAGATTCAAGTAAGAAGTCGATTTCCGCCGCCATCGTCTCTAACAGAACTGGAAGGTGTTTCAACTAGAATGGACTAAAATTCCCTTGGAAACAATTTTCAATTTGTGTGAATCAGTCCCTCGGAGATGCTAGCGGCAATTTTTGAAAGGATGCCTTGGTAATGTGGCTTGTGCGCTCATTGTAGGAGGTGTGTTCCAATCACGGCGCTGATTTTCAAAAAGGCATGTGTTCATGTAAACTGCTCGAGTGTCACGGGACCTTAAGTTGTGAAAAGGCGATAGGTCCAGAGAGGAAAACTTCAAGCCTCCTAAGATAGTATAGAGAAACAGCGAAGGGGAAATGGAAAGGGTGCACAGAGGAAGGCAGATACGATGAAAGAAGGCAACGTCTCGCCAGCCCACACTGGGTTCGCATGGCGGCCAAACAGGAGCTGTAGCCTCGTCTTCCTTCTGTTCTCCACCTGAACGTGACCATGGATCAGGAGTTCATGTCTGAGAAAGTTTTGTGAGATGCTTAATTATTACAACTACTGAACCACTGAACTTGATCTTTCTATAATAAAAGAAATTTTGTGTTAAATGTGCACAGTTTTAAAGTTCGAAAATTGAATTCTCACTTGCAAATCTTCCTCGCAAAGTCGGCGATTGCTACACATTTGAAATTTAAACGTACGTGAAAAGTTGAGCAATTACATTTAAACAATTGAGAAAGCTAGAGCGATGAAAGGCACATAATGATGCTTCAATGATTTTTCTGAAGAGCCTACTCAAAAATTGATTATGTTCATTACCTCCCCTAACATGAACTAATTCACTATTCGTTGTTACTAGAAAATGTACTCGATAATAAAATGACAATTTAATGACAATTTTGGTTTCACTGTCAATGAAACCAAAATTTGGCTCTAGTGGTTGTTCTTATGCTGCTAAGACTATATATTATAAGAAAAGGGTTCAATTTTTATTTCTGCATCACTGATCATCTCATTCTTCATTTTGGGAATAATGATTGGATAATTTTCTTTCCATTCTCGTTTTTTGGGAAGTATGATGAACAACACAACTCTCATTATACACTTTCATGTCTTCTTCACTATGCCATCTTATGGTGCCACTCATTTGAACATCATTTTTGGTCTTCGAAAACCCTTTCAACGAACTTGAAGGTGGTTGCAGTGGAAAAGTGTATTACCTAATTATTCCTTAGAAAAACCTTCTCAGTACTATTTAGGCGGCGATTCATGAAGTTTCTAGAAAGTAAAACTTTAATTATCTTCTTTTGAAACGACGGATTTGCCGTGTTATTCCCAGTTTAGATAGAAGCCTCGTGTCTTGAAAATGGAGCGTTAAGGCTCCGGCTGAACTCTTGAAGAAAGTTTAGAGTTCTGTGGAACTTTCGTTTCCGATTCTGCTTTAAAAGTGCTGTCTGCGAGACCGCTAAGGGTGGCAAGTTAAGGACTGACGATTGCTAGATTCAGTTATTTTTTCTGATTTCAGTGTGGTAAATTCCAGCTCTATTCGAAGAGCTGTCGACTTGTGTTTGGGAAGTGGAACTTCTTTGGCCTTGCGCTATTTTGGCTGAATAACGTGTAACTTTTGAGTTTCTGTTCAGTTCATTAGTCTGAAAATATCGTTATCTTGTGAAATTAGTTACGAAATACTTTCGAGATACCCTCTTGGGGAGATATAAAATCCTGAGCTGAAGGTTATGTGGGCCTTTCTTTTGTTGCAATACGATTTTTTATTATTTGTCTAGCTAAGGACAATTTTTTCGGTCCAATGCAGGAATTTCCTCAAGCAACATTTTTTTACTTCTTTCAAAAATTTTTTCAATTGGTTTTTCATGCGCATGGTTTGAGGACACCTCTCGTGAATTAATTCTATTTTCCATTATGAATATATTAAATGGTGTTTGTTTTCTTGGGAACGACGTTGGTGTGGACAGGCAGACTTAAACCATTTATGATCAAATCTGTATTCACGAGAACCTTTTCATTATTTCTGGTAAAATTTATCATTAAAATTTCTTATGTGTTTCCGGGTGTGCAAAACTTGTTACGCAATTTAATTTAGAAATAAAACGCATGTTTGTTTTGAACTTTTAAATAGCTATTACTAGTGCCAAAGAATACTAAATATACACGTTGACACTTTTCCACGCCGCGTGAATTATTAGTTTTAGACCAAAAAAGTACCCATGTAAAACTAAATGTAATGCAGAACAAAATGCTCCAAAATTATAAAATTAATTATGGTTTCATTTTAAGTAAATTTTTTCCTTCTTATACTAATTAATATAATAATTATTGCTGTAATGGGTTGTGGGTTTCTTGTAAAATTTTCTTTTACTGATATTTGACCCTACCAGACCTGAGGCCCTGAACCTAAGTGTTGAACGTTAAACCACACTGTCTATTCAAACACTTAACGACAAACATTTGCAATGGCTAACCATGAAGTTTGACTACGATTGAAGGGTTATTTTTAGTTTAAGACGCATTTTGTGCACGTACTAGGCAAAGTACCGTAATGTAGGTAGAGCGGGCTAGCGGTACATTCGGAAATTACCAATAAATTGGCACAGCTGTCTAGTAGGGTTAAGAAGCCCATTTTTATTACTATTATAATTACTTACGTGTGCATTTTTTTCAGAGCACCAAGCCGCACTGAAATGGGGCGTAAGATCACACGCGCCCAGGAATCAGCAAGCGACGACTGAGCCGACCGATTCCTTTGATTCCCTGGACGATGCCGACTTATCGTTTGTGGAGCAGAAAAGGAATTTGGTGCGTGACGAGCGCCAAGAAAGGCACCCTGGCACAGCGGGCGAGCCCAACTCAATCATTGCGCCTCTCCATGACACGAATGCCAATGTCGCGCTCCTCCTCTTCGCATTTCAGAGTAACTTGTCCTCTGGGGAGCAGTTGACCTCGAGAAAACGGCGATCAACATATTTCGTTAAGGATAGGTTGGCTCCGGATGCCAGTAACTCGGCATTGTCACCTACAAGCGTTCATGCCAGTCTCTACAGCATTAAAGAGCGGAATAACGTCACCGAAAGCCCCTACATCAAACGAAGGGAACTGTTTAATGATAAAACTAACATGAGGCTGTCTACTGGAATGAAATACGTTATTCTGCGAGATGCTCCTTACAGCACCAATGATTTATCATCAAGAACTGAAGAGGATGATGACCGAATATCTGTGAGTCACGGCGATAGGCTGCTCAAAAGAGACACGATGGGGCCAGGCCCAGTGTGGCTGGTGGAGCCGCCCAGCGCTGTGGTCTTCAGCAACTCCTCAGGGGGGCGCGTGGACTGTCAAGTGAGGGGCGTGGGATCTGCCGCACAAGTCACGTGGCTCCGGAAAAATTTGGCTCCTGTTGAGCACGTGAGTTGCTGTTTCTATGTTACAGCTCGTCAGTCTTGAATCGAGGTACCCCTTGCTGAACTTCTGGGCATTTGTCAGTCAATATTACCATGATCTAAGCATGAGCTGCACCAGTTTTGATTTGCTACTTTTAGGAGGTACTTCATTTTATCGTCAAAATGGATGTGACTCGTCATGTATTCATGGTAAATGAAAGATGGTTTGTGAATATGCAGTATTTCCCAGGAGTCGCGCACCATCCAGGTTTTGATAAAATACGCACATTTGTATTTTAATTTTATCGATCATATATATAACAGATGCTCAAATTGCCCACCCTCTGCATTGACGCATGCATCAATTCTTTCTATAAAACTTTCTCATAAAATTTTATAAAGGATCAAACGGTAAACAGTGGTATGGCTCAATGGTTGTTCTCGCGTATGATGATTGCGGTTGAATTCTTGAGTTACAGAGCGGTATGTTGCTCCTCCTCTTCCAAACATGAAACCAATAGAACTCTTTCCTGTGCTCTGAGTTTCTCACCCGTATCTGATCTAATCTGAAGCATAAAAAAGAAATAGAAATTATTTTATGGTGCGCGACTTCTGGGACACCCTGTGTGCATGTGTATATCAGAATTGTAAAGTTCGCTGCTCCCTCTCTAATATATAATGCCCTCTCTAATATATAATGCCTCTCAAACCCCTCACTTAGGATTACATTCGTCACTTTTGCAAACCGTTACCTCGGAAAAATACGGTAGTTCTGTAAAAAACTTCTTCTGGCCCCTGGAGAGTAGGGGAGGGAAGTTTCTTCGTGTCAGTTGGATAATGGAGCATTGTTCTCCTGCAGAACGAGGGGTTTGGTTAAGCGCTTTTAATTTGGAAGTTATAAACTTGGTTGAGATTATTCTCGCTTCAATTCTGTGTACTCTGGGTGAAGAATTTTGATGCTAGCGCTTGGCTTCATCATTTTGTCTGAACTTAATAGAGTAATGTTGGTGACGACTGGAAGAAAAAATTATTCATTATTTTATGCACCTCCGGGATTTAAAATTAAATAGTAAATGCAATATCTTTTTCCTGTCTCCTCGAAGGGTTGCGCATATTGTATCTGCCGGGAATAAGTTCTCCCAGGGAAAGATTCGAGGTCCCGAGCTGAAAGTTGGATAGGCTTTCTTGTGTTGAAATAGAATAGGTTTTATTTTGTAACGAACCAGTTTTTTAGTTCACTGCTGCTTTTCTTTGCAGCAAGTTTTGCTTTTTTCTTCAACTTTATCTGGTTTCTTAAATTTTTTTCAATCCTAACCTTTCAATCCGCAGGGTGTAGGGACACATACTGTACGTAGATTTCCCGTTCCATTGATTCCATGTTCAATGGTACCGTCCTCCTCCCATCACTTTCTAAATGGTACTTCGGAATTCATTTGTCATGGTTAGAGAGGCTTAGAGCAATCTAATCTCAATTTTCTTTTAAAGTATGAAACTAAGCTGGGTTTTAATTTTTAGGAAGTGTAGGCATATCGCTCGTTTGGTACATAATAGACTGCTGCGAAACACATCGCTGTTTCGTAAAAAGTAAAACGCAATTACGCAAACTTCAAACGAGCATACATAGTGACCGTGAAAACAATTGTGAGGTCCAATAGTTATAGGCGTGTAACTATCTATATAATAATAGTCCTGTACCTCTCTGATTATAGCCCTGTAACTATATAATAGGCTTGTACCTATGGGATAATAGCCCTCTACCTAGGGGATAATAGCACTCTACCTAGGGGATAATAGCCCTCTACCTAAATGACAATAGTAATAATAACAAGCCGGCAACTGGCACAGGTGCCGGGCTTACTGTCAGTGTCGGACAACGGAAGCCTGACGTTCCTGCCATTCAGCAGCCACTCCTACAGCCCCGCCATACACGCCTCCTCCTACTCCTGCGTCGCCAGCTTCTCTCAGGGCGCCCTGCTCTCTCTGCCTGTGCGCGTGCGGGCAGGTGAGTCCCTCGTCTATTAATTACAAGTTTCCCCCGCATATTGGGTCATATTTGTGCCACTAGGTAAATTGCTCATCCACGTACCGGTATAAATGAATGACATTTCATCGATTTTGAGAACTCTTTATAAAATATTTCATACGATGGGAAATGTTATCGCGAAATTGTATTTTTCATATATTTTAGGATAGATGAAAGCGTATTCGAGCAGTAAAGTCGATTTTTAAATTCTGCTACTTGCTAGCTAACCAAACCAACCTTGAACAACGCGGAAATATGTTGAATGTGTTAATTGACACGTTAACTTCGTGTATGTTGGTGCCACGTGTGCGAAATTGCTCATTTACGTGCCCGTATCAATGAATAGCATTTCAATTATTCCACTACCTTTATTTAAATTAAACTTCGGCGTTCACGTTAAAATATTATCGTGTAATTTTATTTTTCCCGCTTCTTAGAAAGCATAAATATGTGATCGAACAGTAAAGACGGCTTTTGAATTTTGCTTCTCCAACCAAACCAATCCGACCGCAGCAGCCGCGCAAACGCTATTAATGGGGAGACGCGTTGAAAACGTTTGTGCGGTTGCTGCGGTGCGTCAGGTTAGGATGTAAGTAGCAAAATGAATAACCAATTCTCTAATCGAATGCAATTTTTTCCATTCTAAGGAACGTGAAAAATATAATTGCGGGGTGATACTTTACCTTGTACACGTAAATTTATTCTTGACAAGGGTTGCGACAAATTCGAAATACTTCTCAAATACACGGTACGCAAGTGAGCATTTACTCTTAGTACACCTCTGTCCCATTATGTAGTCCACGAGCTGAGCTCTATTTCATGCTGTGTTTCCCTTTTGAAATACATTGAAAACATCTGACAAATAGAGCGAAGAGCGTGTTTATTTTCTCTTCACTTGAGACCTAAAACTACGTGTGATGCAGTTTTATCATGTTTGTCAAGTTCGATACTGTTTTCTATGCGAAGACCAGGCTGTTTAGATATGCCCAGGTGACCCCGCATTGTTGGTAACACTATATTTTGATGACGATCTCCGACCCATTCGCGGCAGGTCGCCGACCATCTGTGAGAAACGCAGCGCTGCGGAACAATAATGCCCGCTTCACCTCAGTAGCTGCCTGTGGCGCTGATGTCCACCTCTCCGCAATGGCTGCTTGTAGCACAAATGTTCATTTCGCCTCAGTAGCTGCCTGTGGCGCTGATGTCCACCTCACCGCAATGGCTGCTTGTAGCACAAATGTTCATTTCCCCTCAGAAGCTGCCTGTGGCGCAAATGTCCTGTGAGAAGACTTCAGTGCAGTTTTGCGAAGCCACACAGCAGCCTCGGCTGCCATTTTGGGTGCATCACATGAGCGTTACTGCCCGGAAATGCCTATACTGCACTAATCTCCACGCATGCGGTTTAAAAGTAATTTTCATGAAGAAGCTTCACGCTGGGATCTAAAGAGAGTTGGAGCTTATGATCGGCGGAACACGGAAAATATTTGATTCCAATGAAGCTCATTTATCACTATGAGAGTACAGTAGCTTCCAACGATAAAATCACTTTCTGTTTTCTTCAATTTTGTAAATTTCATATTTTCATTTACTCAGTGGTGGACGTGCCATACGAGGCGCACGTGCGCCACCAGCACGTGGTGGCGGGCAACGCGGCCGTGCTGACGTGCGAGCTGCCGTCCTACGTCAAGGACTACGTCACCGTCACGTCTTGGCTGCGAGACGACGCCTTCAACATCTTCCCGTCCCTCAGGGGGGGTGAGTACTTCTCGAGTTTGTCTTTTGAGCTTAATGGTGAATGTTGCAAGCGCTGCGTAATTAATGACGCCTACAACATCTTCCCGTCCCTCACAGAAGTTGAGTGTGCTTTTCCGAAATCTTCGTATTTCTGATGTTTATGATATAAACTTCCGTCGATGACAGTTTTTTCAGTATGAAAAATTCTTCCTCGATGTTGCCTGCTCATTCAACGACTGCGAGCTTCTTTCATTTCATACACTGGATGTCCAATAACATCCACATCAATTGCTCAGGAATTTTTCTGACCGTACTGATGGTCGAGGTTTCTAGTAGACTGTGAGATTCCACTCTTGATTTTTCTTTGTCATTATATATAGGTTCTAATTTAGCAAACGTGTTTCGTCTAAATAGTGGGTTGATTTTAACGAGTAAATCTGAAGTTGAGAAATATTCTGACTGTGTGTGTAGTAAATGATGAAGTTCAATGAATTGTGCTGCGTTCTGATTTCGATTTTCTCGCCTCCTCTTCTTCTACGCTCGCTATAAAATTACAAAACTTGAACAAAATTGGAAAAGCTATGCATTAGAATTACAGTATCAAATTCGTTTTTTACTTCTGTCGAAATTGTCCCCTAAGGAAAATAGTGTGCTGCATTACATCATTTCCAAGAAGGGAAGTAAAAGCGTACCCTTCAGAAAATTGCTTCGGGCTCTTTAATTAGGTGAAAGGAGAGCCAGTAGCTTGGTTGAGGTATGATTTCGAAATATTCAATATATAGTCAATCCAATAAAACTACCGAGCAGGAAGTCAAACGAGCGACTCCAGTATACGATAATAGTTCATCAGTCATCAAAGACTCAGAGAATTAGTAGTAACTCCATTTCACTGATAGCGTTAATTGGTCCTATTTAATTCTGCACGTGTGTACCCCCTGAAAAGATATTTTAAGATGCGCTTATTAGGTATCCAACGTGAATAAAGTCAACCGTTATTCATGACGCAAATCGTTGGATAACTGGTAAATCTTCAAAGAGGCTTCCTGTATTCTGTATGTTAATTAGTGCTAGCCCACTTTGATGATTCCCAAATTACGATGACGACGGTAAAAAAATTCTTACTCGGGACTTATTTTGTGGAGGACGTTCTATTGAGTTTTGGAACTTCGTTTGTCAACCTTTGTTTGCTAGGTAATTAGAAATACCAAGCAGTCTTCTTTACAGGCGTGGCATTATTTTTGCGTAGTTATTTTGGCACAGAAATATTTTCAAAGAGGAATAAAGGAAGTTCATTTCTATTCTAGCATCGACCCCTTGAGTGGAATGCACAAAGTGCCAACAGATGATGTGGGATCTGAAACTGAAAGTCAGATAAACCTTCTTTTTGTTGGAAAATTGAAAAGGTTCTTTTACTGTTTATTTTATGTATGTTCTCTACAGTTTTTTTTTGTACCTAATACTTTTTTTCAATTTTGTCTTGTTTCATAAACTTCTTCCTAACTTGCTGTCTCGATGCTCAAGGGATCTTGAGTGGGAAATAAGTACTTTATGACAAGATTCCTCGTTCCCTCAACTCAACACTAAATAGTGCCTTCATCCTTCTTCTCTTTGGAACACCTATGTTGTGGTCAGAGAAGCTTAACCTAACTTATCGAATTTTCTAGCACCATAAATTCAGTCACCAGTTAGAAAGTCTCTGAAAAACTGGAGCTGAACTCGTAACACGCCCACACAATGACACCTCACTTAAGTCATTTATGAGGTACATCGCGTCCCACTTTGGACAGCAGGGATTTTATGGAAACAAATTACCTTGATCAAAATTCACCGACTGGGTTTTATTAAGTCCGACGATCTGGCGCAAAACAGAGATGGTAATCACGGCAGCGGGCACAGCACATGTTCCAGGGCGGCCATTCGTGTCACGTGTTGCTTTTACGATGCTAGCCAAACATTTTATCTCGGATGCCAGGAATTCTGTTCGATATTGCGGACACGCATTTTTATTTGCATGGCGGTGCACGCATGCTGTTTAGTGTTGTTTTATGGCGCAGCGAGCGGCTCTGTGCCACCGCGTGTGGCAAAACTTAGCAGCAACGCGATCCGCTCAGCCGCAAATTTAGGCCGCCACATGCATAATCTATGAAACGCCCTACGGTCCAGCCAGCGCGAGATGTTCATTGAAAACTCGAGCATTCATCTCCGTATTACCGTGAAGAGTTTCTTAAACTTCTGTTTTTGAGTTCTCTTACTTGAACTCGCGCAGATACACATAGTTGACACTTTGACTGCAATGTGCGCCGCCAGTGTTCACGGACGGAATTTTCATAATGCTGCTGACCAATCAGTCGACACAAACTCAATTAAATTACTTGATCGACGTTGAATGAAGGCACGATCCAGTTATTGGTCGCTATTTTCAAAATTGCTTACTGTAATTGACTTTGAATTTGCGTTGAATATTGAACTTCATTTAAACCCATCAACGGTCAACGTGTTGGAAGAAAACGTCTTAAATGAAAGTTGTTGACTCAAACTAATCAGCTCCACCTCTGTTTTACCCTAAACCGTTTCTTAAACATATGTTATTGAGTTCTCATACTTAGTCCTGCGCAGATCAGGTCAAAAGAAAGCGTCTTCCGTAAAGATCGTTGACTAAAACTAATAATCAGGCCTCGAGATACTCACCGTATCGGCATTTTTATTTAGCCCTGGGGTTTGAAATTCAGAATTCTTCATAAATTTTAGGTTACAAAACTCGGGCGCATCACCCAAATTTTCGTGGGCTCTGAAACCTACCGTCGATAAGCAAGTACAGTGATGAATAAAATATCCTATCAATTGCATGTGTAATAAATTTTTGAAATGGTAAAGAGACTTTATGGACACCTTGTTCAACAATTTTGTCTTGTATAATTTTTTCACGAAGCTTGTTGACATTGGAGGGACGAATTTTTAGGCGGTGCAAAGAAAATATTATCAAAGATGTTGTTGAATTAATAATAAACTCGTACTTTCTGAAATGTCGAGCTAGCCGAGCTATGGGCCGAGCTAGCTTAAGAGCAAAAAAATTTGTGGTATTTTCATTAAGGGCCTGTTTAAATTTATGGAGATGTAATGCTTCTATTATTTGACTACGTTCTTTTTCAATTACGTTAATAAAATTTGGGTATTTGAATAAAGATCTTCATTCCAGGGTTTAGAACTATGATCGATACAAAAGTGATTAAAAATAGAACCCTGGTACTTGTACGCAGTTAATCTTTGTTTCAGGGTCATTCTAGTCGTGCCAATGTAACTTTCCTTAAATTCTCTTCTGTCGCATTTAAACTGATAAATCGCATTGGCTTTCTCTAGATCACCGATCCTGGATCTGGTAATATCATTCTTTACAAGGAGATAACTGATTTTACTATTTTTGTTACATACACGTTCTTTAATAGCAGTTTCCGGATCTATAGGCTTTACAAAAATTTTAACAATTATTCTGAACACTCGTTCCTCAATTTTGTAGTTCTTGTGCATTTGATTTTCGTGAAATCCATATGCATGACGGGTACAAGGTCAAGGACTATTCGCACTACGCAAAATTCGGTAAAAAAAGTTGTTGATTATCCTGTCAACCAGAGTATTAGGATGAGACATGACCGTTTTAGTCTATTATGTCTTGTCTGTTATTAGGTCTACAAGACCGTTTTTACAAAAGACAGTGAAATCAAATTGTGGAGCGAGTGTTTTAGTAAATATGATGGGCAATTTTCTTCGTCTTCTAACGCGTGATGAACTGGACTAAACCCATAGCTAACCTGACCCATCGTAGTTACCGTGTTCAATTGAAGTGCATTGCCGTCGCCTGGGGATACCCGCCTCCCATACTGAACGTAACCCTGAAGTCTCATGAACGATTCCCTCACAAATAAACTGAGCCAAATTGATGCCTGGCTTCACTTGTGGATGCATTCAGAAAAGTGATGCATTGCGAGAAATGTGGATCATTACTGCTCTTATTTCTTGATGTTGCGATGATGAAACTGCGTAGATTAGGTAAGCGTGTCGTTAGTTGGGTACGAATCGTCATGTAAGTTTGCTCTACTCGAAATGAATGTTCATCAATCATTGGAGCAGAATAAGAAATATGTACATTTAGTTTGCCTATTGAATAGTGTGAGAACTGGCGCCCCCAGAGCAGATACTTATAGCAGGTTACCTCAGCAATAGAGAAGCCTTTGCAACTTATTTGTTTATTTCTCACTTGATTTCTTTTAACTTTCATGATTTCTTATCTACCTGTTTATTCTCCTTAAATTTTGTCCTTTTTAACTTGCTGTTTCTATTTATACACAGAATATCAAGAGTGGGAACACACTCTGTGCATAGATTAATGTTTTTACTGTCTATTCTAAATGATTCCTTCCCAATGCTTTGTTGAGATTATCTTTGATGCAACTAAAAAATCTTCATAGAAATAATAACGAGAAACTATTTGACGCACAGATTTTATTTTCCATGTTTTCCCATAAAAAATTTTTTATTTTTAAAATTGAATAATTGTTTGTGCAAATATTTTTCATATAAAAGTCTAAGCTAGAGCGATGGTGAGGAACTTTCGTTTAGTTACTCTGAGTATTACCGTGAAGAGTTTCTTAAACTTCTGTTTTTGAGTTCTTACTTGAACTCGCGCAGATACACATAGTTGACACTTTGACTGCAATGTGCTCCGCCAGTGTTCACGGACGGAATTTCACGGACGGCCAGTGTTCACGGACGGAACAGAAAAAAACAATAGATAGCTTAGCTTCCCGTCTCGACCAATTGGAAAAAAACGATCAGCGCCGA
>JACJUY010007315.1:14498-36300 GCA_014220935.1 Platorchestia sp. MABIK
ACGCGAGTGTTTTGACCACAGTCAATGAGTGTGAGTGTGACTGACAGAAAAACTGATCGTGTGAAAGCCTCTTTAACTAAATATCCATGCAATAGATATAAGTTTTATAATTTTTTTTGGTTTCGAGTTGCGGCTCGCGCGCGCCTCCCGTTCGTACGAATGTCACATGATTTTGTGTTTTAACTTTTCCTTTTCAGGAAATCGTTTAGGTTTTTGCATTTCATATTGCGTTTAAATTAGTGTCACGTCGGGTGCGCTTCAGTGTTCAAGAATAGTGAATTTAGTGGTTAGTGAGTTTCAAGATGTCAGGCAATAGGACAGTGGAGGACTTTTTTCGCTTGAAGGCCAGCAGCAGTGATGTGACTCAGGAAAGGGAGCGGAACTTTTCCAGGAGTTCGGGATCTGTGGACATTCCCACCATCTTCCGCTCGAGCTCCCTCATGTCCCTGGGCAGTGAGCCAGAGGACAGTTATTGAGTAATATATGGTGTTTTAAGTGTAGAAAAAGGTTTTTAACTGCTTAAGTAACAAAAATAAAGTATTTTGGATTTATCGCAGGATTGATCGCTTATTGCTTTAAGGTATCTTGGAAATTTATCGCTTTCTCGTTACAGGATTTAGCGAAAAAAATTTATGGCTTTATCGTTATCGCTTTCCTACAAAATTTATCGCTGCCCACCACTGCAATTTATACAGCATTTTAGGAAGTAGATGGTGTAAAAAGTTTTTGGACGGTTGCAAAAATAACACTTGAAATTTGGTCGAACCTCTTCTGGCTGCAATTACTACTCTTAAACGATTTCTGTAGCTTTTTATTAGGTTCTGACAACAATTCAAAGGAATTTTGTCCCACTCCTCTTCGGTGAAAGTGTTCAATTTGTCAAGGTTTCAAGGCCGTTTTTCAAGAATTTGCTTATTCAGGATTCGGCATCAATTTCGATTGGGTTCAAATCGGGTGACTGGCCAGGCCACTTTAAATCGTTAATACCTTTGTCTACAAACCGTTTTTGTGTTGCTTTAGCTGTGTGTTTTGGATCATTATCCTGTTGAATCCACAATTCATTCAGGAATCCCATCTCTTCTGCTGACTGTTGCAAATTACCAGCTAAAATCTGTTTGTATATGGCACCATCCATTCTTCCATTAATTTATAAAGTTCCTCCATCATTAAAAGAAAAGCACCCCCAGTTCACAGTGTTTCCTCCACTATTTTTCAATGTAGGGATGGTATTGCTTATGTCACACGCAGTACCATCTTTTCACCAGACTTGGGTTGTACCATTGCAGTCAAAAAGCCCAATATTACAATCGTGCAACCATACCATGGGTTCGAAGAATCCGTCCTCCTCATTTAAGCGTTCTTTCGCAAAATCCAATCTCAATTATAAGTGCCTCTTCTTCAACATGGGAGTCTCATTACGAGACCTCCATTACTAGATCCTGCCGGTGGAGTTCGTTACTGACTGTTTTCTTGCAAACGTTAATGCCATCCATGCTGAGGTCTGTTCATGACATTTCTAGAGTGACCAAGGGATTTGTCTTAACTGTACGCAACATTTTTCTTAAACTTCTTGTGGACATTTTTCGAGGAGCTCCCGATCTTGGTATGTTGTCCTTGACTCTGTCCACTTTTTCACAATGAAACCTAGCTGTACTAACAGGGACATTAATGGTTCTTGATAGGCTTCAATAGCTTTTGTGTTTTTAAATTCTGAAATTATTTACTCTTTCGTAAAATTTGACAGCTCCTTTTGCTTAGGCATGATGTAATGTTATCACATCGAGGTCTCGTGCAACAATGACAGGCTGTCACGCTGATTTCGGAACGTAATCACGCAGTGTGTTTCCTAATTGATTCTAGAAAGGACCATGGGCAAAGATTTTTCTAAAAGATCAAAATTTGTTGAATTTTACATGACGAATAAAAGCGTCCAAAATAATTTTTTCCCCATCTATTTGCTAAAATGCTGTATAAATTTTATACATTCGACATATATGCAAAACATATATATATCTTATTATAGTTAATATAATATGTTTGCATCTGTTACTACAAGCATTATTAGTTTCATAGGTTACTATTCTACCTAAATGTCAAAAAGTAAAAAATTTTCTTGGTGTCCAAAAACTGATTCCACCTCACTCTACATATCTTGAGCTCCCATAATAGCTTGATGAAGGTCAACACCAACTTTAGAGGGATTTTTAATACAATTGTTTTTGTTGATATTAGACACTATTGAATGACCATTATTCGGTAGCAATTCTGAATGGCGACAGTAACTATCTTTGGTCACGAGACGTGTTTCGCCTCTCGCTAACTTAAATTAACAAGGGAATCTCAGATTGGGGGAAAAGCACACTTTCACAAAAAATCTATTTGATATTGCAACTATACGATATTCATACAAAGCTCAGCATTAACATTAGCCATGTCCCACGACAGCCTGAAAAAATGAAAAATTATTACACGCACTCACAAAGTTTTAATCCCAGACTGATTTAGAACTCCAAAAGCGTATTCCTGATCTTTTCTTGTGTTCTCGAAGGTGGGACCTGATTTATACATCACATATTTGTGTCACAATGTGTTCTGAGTGACTTGCTAAAAATTAACTCACATGAGTTACACTGATACACAATTGCTATGCAGAGAACTCGCAATTACAATTTGTTCGACGTTAATCAGTGACACTGCTGAAACTCTAACATTGGCCGGCCAATTTACCATCTTTCACAAGTACAAGGTGTTTCTTAAATACGGGACCCGAAAAAATTTTTAATAACTTTTGATACAATGAACAAATTATCGAAAACAAAACGGCAGTAGAATCCTGAGATTTATGTCTTTTATTTGGACTAATTTTTGACGATGACATTCTTTATGTGGCGTCCACTCGCCTGCAAGCAGTATTGGGCGCGTGTTCACATGCTTCTCATTGCAGCACTGGTGAGGGTGTGACTGATCAATCTTATTTCTGAGATGATGGAATCCTTGAGTTGAGTCAGATCCGTCGGTTTGTCATGATAAGACCTTGCCTTTAGATATCCCCACAAGAAAAAATCCATTAGGGATGGATCAGGAGACCTTACAGGCCACTCAACGCCGCCGAATCTTGAAATCAGCTTTCCGGGAAACTTTTTACGAAGGATACCCATGTTATCCTTTGTGGTATGGGGTGTTGCCCAGTCCTGCTGGAAGTAGAGATTTGCAATATTCATGGTGTTCACTGAAGGAACTAAGGTATTTAGACTGTTAACAGTTACTGCTTGACCATAGTTGTCCTCGAAGAAATAGGGACCAATAATGTCATTCTCCATGAAACCGCACCAAACCGTTAGCCTTTCTGAATGAAGTGGAGTTTCCATAATCTCCATAGGATTTTATATAGCCTAAAATCTCATGTTCTGTTTGTTTACACATCCGTTCAAACTGAAATGAGCTTCGTCCGACATAATCAAGCTTTTAACAAATTCCGGATCCTCTTCCTCCTTCTCCAAGAACCACTCACAGAAATTCTTCCTTCGTTCAAAATCAGTTTCCTGTAACTTTTAACAAATTTGAACTCTATACCCATGCTCTGACAACCTTTTTTTCAAAATCTTTTGAACATAACAATGCCTCAACCCTAACTGTTATGATGGGTGCCTAACACTGATGGTGGGATTCCTTTCCACAATTTCCTTGGATTTTTAACATTTAGTCCGACAGTAACGTTGCAGGGTCGTCCTTCCTGTTTCTTCTTCGCCAGATTCCCACTGTTGGCTAAATTGTTTACGCATCTGTAACTGACCTTCTTTGACAGAGAACTACGCAGGTTGTACTCTCTCTTGAAACTTCGCTGGGCTAGGACAATGTCTTTCCATTAGAGAAGTATGCAGTGCTTATGAAATCTAATTGTTCTTTTGTCCAGTTCGTCATCTCGGCGGCAGTTTCAAAACAAGATGAATATTACTGTGTCCTAAAATGAATAGTTATCTGCAGCTGAATCTCTTAATCTTAGACGCAGTTATTTAAATCCGCCCATTTTACTTTCAACATTAATGTTTGATATCGCCAGCTCCTCGTATTTCAGTGCAGGTGCGCACTAACAAAAGCATTTTTCAGCAATGTATCACTGGTATTATGTTCCATTTAGATTTTTATTACTTGTACTTACATGCAAATAAAACTTAGGTTATTCTTACAAATAGAATGTATTTTATCATGTTTGTCTCTCAATCATTCGTTTCGACAATTGACATGGTTATTACGCTACCAATGTGTGCTTGGCGACCGAGGATCTTTTGTTGAGACATTTAAAAAAAATGTTTTATATCATCTTTCTAGGAAATAAACATTTTTCCTTTCATGGATAAGACTCATCGTTCATTTGCTCGATTTTTAACTGTTTTAAAAACAAATTGCAGAATGATTACTTTTTATAAATGAATATTGAATGATGCTTCAACTCACGACGTGCTGTTTCTGGTATTTGATGTTATTGGCTTTAATTCTCCTTTTCACTAAGTTAAGTTATTTATGACATAATTTTTACGTGACAACCTCACTGTTGTTAAGATCGAGATTGATCGTTCTTATACGCTCACATGTAACGTTTCGCGTATCATCCTCTCTGAAAGTTTCTTTTCAACTGCCCCTATTCTTGAACATTTTTCAAGCTTATCTTCGCTTCTCTTACCTAAGGATGTCTTTCCTTAATTTAGCCAATGAAAATTCTTTCTCCCTTGTATTATACTCTAGAGCAGTCCAATGAGAAAAGAGTTTTTCAAAAGAACCTCCATATTATAGATAAACTTTTCTACCGCATCAGGGACCTTTTATCCGTTGTCTTCCCTTACTCAATATGTGAGACATGTTAATGGCCCTGCCCGATAGCTCAAGTTGGTAACACAAACATTACAACGGCCCTTGGCTGCGAGAGCCAATACCCAAAAAAAAATTTCCACCTCGGCGTTGCAGCACTAAGACCTCTCCCTCTGCAGCCCTATCGTCAAATGTGAGCCACAATTCCAACAAACAGAATTTGCCGTACTATAACAACATAAACATCTCGCTTTCGCCTTTATTAACAGTGAAAGTGCTACTTTACACTTCTCCGCATAGCCAGAGCCAAAAACCCGTTGAGCGCACGCCTTTCGTACCCAATCACTGCTAACTCATGCTGAACCGTCTCTGCGTCCCCTTCTCAGCCGGCTTTAAAGGGGGACAACCCAGTGATTATTTATTTGGGGACCGATTGTTCTGTAATTTTCACAATATGTGTAATTTTAAAAAAGAAACACGTATTTGCTCATGTAACTTTTTCGATTTTGGCCTCAGTTATTGAGAAACTGGGATATATTATTTTTTTTTAGAATTTTCTTGAACATTTCAAAAGAATAGAAGTCAATGAGTTTTCATGCTAGAAAAAACCAAAGACAGTTTTGGAATCCTTGTAAGATTTCTAACAAATTAAATGTGCGATTTTTAACATTTTTCCATTCCATTTTTTTATCACAGTACAAAGTGATAAAAAATGGATTTTTTTATTACTTGATATTTATAAAAAAAAATCATTGTAAAAATTAGGAAATGGGCAACTTTAGTTTATTAGAAATGTTACAAAGATTCAAAATTGTCTTTGGTCTTTTTCTAGCATAAAAACTCATTGACTTCCAGTCCTTTAAACTGTCCAAGAAAATTGTATAAAAAATAATATTTCCCATTTTCTCAAAACCTAAGATCAAAATCGAAAGAGTTACAGTTACAAAAAGTTACAAAATTACATATACTGGGCAAGTTTCAGAACAATCGGCTATGAATAAAAACAACACAAAAATTCACTGGGTTCCCCTCAACTTCAGCATCTCTGTTGCCCGACTCACACAACGCTCGCATCCCAAGATCTACGGCCTCCAACTGTCTCTAAGTTCACTCACCGCGTCATCAATGTAGGTTCAAGCCACCGACGTCATAACGCACGCACTACTGTTTCCAAACACTTGAAACAGAACAAGGCTGTCTTCCTTGCCAGCCTTTTTAAGTCAGAAACGCGGAGACACAAAATCACTGACCTTATAAAAGCTGCATCATCTTCGGTTTTGAGGTCAAATAAACTATTGTACTAAACCATTCCTCCTTTTCACATTGTCCTGTCGGATATACACTCACGGTTACGTAGTCGAATCTTGATATGGTTCTTTCACTCACATTGATATTGAGAGTTTGAGACCAGTGAACGAGCGTAAGTCGGAGTTAATCTGAAAATTGGATTTATCTGCTTTTACAGTGTTAGATTAGATGAGATGTTACTTTAAGGCTCCCTGAAAGCTAAAAAAGCGTTCCGAAGAGAGGAAGGCACCATTTAGTATAAAGATCAGGGAACGGGGAATCTATGCAGAAAACGCATAGAAACAGTAAGTTGAGAAGAAGTTTATGCAGCAACATAAATGTTGAAGAAAGTGTTAGGTGTCGAAAAACAGGACAGCAGTGAACAGAAATAGGTGGTCCTTAAAACGTAACAAAGAAACATTTTGTTTCAACAAAAAGTACCTAACTCTCTGCTCGGACTCTCGCATATTTTCCCCCTGGAAGTGACAATTTTCATAGATACAGTAGTTGTATCCTCCTGAGGGGTTTGTATGGTGTTAGAAGTTGAGGAATGACATTGAGAAGCACCGAGACCAAAAACAACATGTTGGAGCTTTGGATTAAAGTAATATCAGGCATCCTATGCGTTCCCACGCAGGATGCCCTACGCATAGAAACGGTGAGTTAAGAAAGAAGTGGAAGAGAAAGCACAGAGAAAATAGCGAAGAAGACACGAAAACTGTGAGAAGAAAAGTCGTCATGAAAGACTGAAGTCGTGAAAGCCCATCTATAACTGAAATAGCGTGAAGAAAAACTTGATAACGAAGTATTCGATGCCATTATTGGTGAAAACCTTACTAAAAGAACAAGAATACTTGCATGTAGAACAAATTAGTGTAGCCCATGCAACCTTGTTATGCTAATTGAAAAGTATTGAAAAAATTTCTTAAGGTTAAAATTGGATCCTCCACTCAGCAACAACAGCGTGTTACTTTTCATTTATAATTATTTTTGAAGTCACTTTCAGTACATTTTTTGAGACTTGCAACAGGTAACGAGAAGAGTAAACCTTTACTAAAATATAAAAAACCGTCGATGTTGGATCAGTTGAAAAGGAAGACCAGTTTCACATCTGAGAGCAGAACTTCACCCAAATATCATATTCAGTATATGGCGAGATATAGAAGAAAGTATCTTTTATTAGCTGCTCGGCAAAAATATAACAATTCCTGATCCGTTTCGTCCTTTGAAGGCAGCTTTGAATCGAAAGCGACTTTTCTTGGTCAACTGAAAGGGTAAAACTATTCAACACGATAATGCTCGTCTTCGCACAGCAAGACTGATCAAAAAACTTTAAGTAGATCTTTTTCGTGAAACCTCGATTCTTTCGCTAAATTTGCTTGCCCTAGCACCACCTGATAATGTTCATATCGGGAACTGCAAACCGTTTAAGGTGGTCATAGATCAACAACAACAAGAAGAGCATGACAATGGGTTTGATTCACATTTTACTCCTGAACATAAAGTATTTTACTAGATGGGCTCTTGTGAGCTTGTTGGTGAATGGAATAAAACGCTTGAAAGCAAAAAGACTCGCTTTAACATTTGATGGGAAAACACCATCAAATGCTTCTCTTCTCACGTCATTAACTACACTTCAAAATTAATTTCGAATTCATCGAAATAACATAAAATGTACTCACAAATTCTCATAAATTTAGTTCCTGTTCCTAAAACCATGGAATTATGACTCAACTCAAGTCATTGTGGTACACTTGAAACTAAACTTTATTGATTGACAAAAATAAAAGTTGACATGAGTATTTATAATAAGCCAATGCATGTCAATGCACATGGTACACCAAACCTTACAAAATTGAAAGCGTCATCAGGAAGAGCTTTGAGTAACTCACCTACCCACAGCGTGAGATACGTGAATGAACCTGAGCCTTTCCCTAACTCGATCTTAGACCACTGTAATGTAAGTCCGAACAATAAATTTGCGCTGCTTGCAACAGACACGAATAGTGACTGTGGCATGCCTTCCTTTTTTAATCAATCCTCGACTTTCCAATATGTACGTAGGAACAGGGGAAAGTAAGGCAAATAACAATATTCAAAACCAATCCAAAGAAAATCAAATAACTCAGAAAAATTTATTGCTCATCATGCCTCTTTCCGGAAATCAAAATCCCGTGCGCAGTCACGTGGAGAATCACTGCAATGGAAAACGACCCCTGAAAAAATCTCCTGCCTCTGCAAAGCCCCCAACGTACGACTAAACCGAAAATAAAACCGAAAATTCAGCAGTGAACCAAATTTACACACGCGTTGCAGACACACTGGATGACTTGAAACGATCGTTCAAAATGGAGCCTGCTTACACTAAGGGTGACGGACACTGTCTCCTCCACGCAGTAACAACACAGCTTGCATCACAAGAAATCTCGCAAAGGAATTATATATCTCTGAAAAAAGCCATCAAAACTGAGAGCTCCAGAAACAGATAATTGCATACAGAAACAGACCTAGCAATCAAACAATCCCCAAGCAGTATTCAGCACAGAGATCCTTTTCTGATCACCATTCGGTAGAATGTCTAATCAATTTGGCAAAAGAGAAACAGAAATTTTGTTACATTACATATCGCATGAAAAACCACTACTGCTCTGAAACATTTCAAGAAAAGCTATTCGACAGATGGAGTGAATTTCAAGGCATGGAAAACACCGATGATGTCAGTCTACAAGTTTTGCTTTTCAACGAAAATTTATATCAGCCCACTCCTTTCACTACGAAAAAAGTAAAGCCAAGAATTTCTAAATGAATAACAGACGAGATAAAAGAGTTGAACAAAACTAAAAGAAATTTGCAGCGTGAGTACAAGCTACACAAATCAGACAGAACGCTTAGAAAGCTAGATAAAGATCATAAGAAGATCCTGCAAAGAAAAGTTAAGGAAGCAAAACGGGACTACTTCCACAAAGAACCGTTGGCGGTAAAACCAAACCCAAAAATCACTTGTGAAATCATTAGAGAAGCTGCTTAATATAAAAAATCAGACTGCAAAAGCACTTTTGACAACCCCTCAAAAAACGGCGAAAAACTTAACACTTTCTTCTCAAAAGTTGGCGGAGATGTTTTCAGTGAAGTGTCTAGCACAGTTTCAGACACATCTACTGGTGCAAACCTGAATTATGTTTCATGCCCAAATACTGGAAAGAAATGGAGACTAAACCCGGTTAGCGTAATAGAGATACGAAAAATCTTATACCCACTAAAAAATACTAAAGCGACAGGACATGATGACATTAGGCTCCAATACATAAAATACAGCTTCCCTGTCACAGCACCCCCGATTTGTTTGATAATAAATACATCTACAGCCACAAACAAGTTTCCCGATCAATGGAAACAGTCCATTATTAAGCTATTACACAAATCTGGTGATATTGAAATAACGTCAAACTACGGACCAATCAGTCTCCTGCCTGTTGTGTCCAAAATATTAGAAAAAGTGAAAACAAACCAGCTCTCGTCCTACTTAGACGACTCACGTCTACTTCAGCGCAATCAATATGCTTACAGAAGAAACACCAGTACTTAATACTCATAACAGAAAAAATTTACAATGATATGGAAAAAAATTAACTCTCCTACTATTGCCTGAGCTCTCCAAAGCTTTCTACAGTGTTGAGCATAAAAAACTTTTAAAAAAATTTCAAACCTCAGAATGGAAACTCGGTGATTTGAAAGCTACCTACTAAACCGCTCTCATGCAGTGTGCTTGAATAACAAAATGTCACCATTCATTCCAAATAATTTTAACGTTTCCCAAGGTTCAATCCTTGGCACGCTCCCATTTTCAACTGTCTTCAATGATCTCACAAAAATGGCAAACACAAAAATTTCAATGTATGCTTATGATGCATAAATCGCAATGACAAGTTCGACAGCGGATTTGAAAGAAACACAAGCCAACGCTGAAAACCTTCTAAAAAATCTGAAATTGTGGGATGACCATAATGGCCTCAAGCTTAACGCAAGTAAAACGCAATGCATTATTTTTGGATCACAGAATGCGACCAGAAATTTACCACCATTTACGCTTACATTTGGAGACGATAAAATTGAACCAGTAGATAAGGTAAAAATCTTGGCGTTTGAATCGACAAAAATATGACTTTCAACTCCCACGTAGAAACAGTGTGCAACAAAATCAACGGAAACTTAACGTTCTTTCATCGCATTAGAACACACTTGACGAAAAATCCAGGTTATCAGTGATTCAGTCTTTAGTTTTATAGCGTCTGGACTACTGCAGTCTAGTGTGGGAAGATTCACCTCATTATTGTCAAAAAAGTTGTAAAAATGTATTAACTTTGCAGCCAAAGTGATTTGCAAAGGAAATTTCAAGAAACACGATCATGCCACCCCTCTTTTAACACAACTCGACTGGACCCCAATACCGAACAGATTCATGATCCAAAAAGCTCGATGAGTGTTCTGATCTCTGTACCTCCCTCAGAGTAATGCAGATGAGGTAAAAAAATTTTCCATCCAAAATCCCAAACGAAAAACTAAGTCGGAGGAATGCTGTCTTGGTCAGTTACTGTTCATCTAACGTGGAACAAAACAAAAAGCCCTCTCAGTTTCTGGAGCTCTTTTGTGGAACAAGCTTCCCCAGCATATCAAAAACTCTAAAACTGTAAAAGAATTTAGAGTAAATGTGTCACGTCATTTTGCATCTCTGTCATAGGCCGTGCAGCACTTCGGTGTAAATCTCCCATTTACCTGAAATTTTGATTCTCCTGAAATTTCTGTTAGAAAATTAGTAATTATTTTTTTACGTTTGCAAAGTCATTCTAATATTGATCTTAATTATTCCTGTCGACTAAAATGAGCAGTAAAACTGTCCGCTCAATGCAGCGGACTGCATGTAGTTTTTTAATTTTTTGGTAGTATTCTCTCATACATTCTAATCTTCATTTTTTTTATTCTCCATTTTCTGTAAATATATCTAACATCCTTATGATAAACAAACTCTAAAATACATTTTCGTGTGTACATCAGTATACAGGCTTATAGATGTGAGGGTTGTGCTATGTTTTTAATAAATTAATTTTGGCTAATGTTGTCTCACAATTTCGAAATCATTCACGCGGCGGAGCTAGGGGGGCGGGGGGCATTTTTAGCATTTTTTAAAATTTTCTTAATTTTAGTGTGCGTTCAGCGTACACTAGCACTGAACTTTCAAATCAGAAATAACTCTAAATTTTGTAATTAAAATTATTACTTTGAACCACTGTTTAATCTACCTCTACGTGCCAAAGTTTGTAAATGTTTGCCACTCAGAAGTGACATCCGGCCTCAATAGTATTCCATTTTATCCTATGTATCCATGTCCGTAAAATGCTGCTGAAGAGAGTACCGGTAAAATGTAAAACCCGAAATTTTTTTGTTCCTTGACTCTAACCTGAGCTCTCTTAAAAACTTTTATTATAAAAAAACAGTTCATTTTTACGTTTTTAGAAGTCATTTTTCTTTTTAATTATTTTTTCCAAATAATTTCTTACGATTATAATGAGGTCCACTGTCATTTTCGATGTAGTAAGAGATAAGTTATTTTTTATCTTTAATTTTTTTTCCCTTATGTTCATTTTCAATGCAAATATATATTAATATGTGTGCGTGTGTGTGCATACAAATTTATGCACGCACATGCATGGAAATATCTGTGCATACGTATGTAGTTACGTGTAAATGAGGATAAATATGTAAACATGTTTCTATATCTATTTTTTTACTTGAAAGCAATCCGGTTAATTAATTTTATTGCTTTTGCGAAATGATTAAAAAATAGATCTATCACTACCCCAGAGAGTGTTTCTGTGAATGGTAAAAATACAATTAGACAAATGAAATAAAGCGTAATTTGAGTATACGAATCATGGAAACATTATCTTCCTGTCCGTATGTTGAACAAGCTATGAATTTTCATTTTTGAGCATGTGTTTGTCTACGCGTTTCTGCCAAAATTTTGTAGCTATTTGCTACTCAAAAGTGATGTCTGGCTCACACTGTCTCCATGTTATCCCATGTACCCATGTCCGCATGATGTTGCAGAGAATACCGAGAGCATATGAAAACTGAGATTTTTTGTTGTTCCTCGACTGTAACTTGAGTTTTCTTAAAATTTCTGTTGGGAAATTAAAAACCATTTCATTTTCATGTTTTTAAGTCTTTTTCTTTTTCCTTATTTTTTCTTCAGGTTTTCTCTTACGATTACGCTGAGCTTGGCTGTCATTCGCTTATTTTTATTTTTCTTATATTCATTTTTCAATACGTATAAATGTGAATATGTGTGTGTAGGTGGGTGCGTGTACGTGTGTGTCTAAGCACGCATACATGTTTGTCTATGTGCACATGTACACGTTCATATACATGCACACATATGCATGTGTTTCTATTTCTATTTTTTGCAAAAAAAAAAAAACTTCAAGACACATTACATTTTACCTAAAGCTCTGCGACCAGTTAACACTGAACCATATACCAGAAATGAATATATATATTGCACTTGCTTAATGATTCAAAAACAGATCTATCACTACCCCAGAGGGCGCATCTGTGAATAGAAACAATGAAAAATATAAACAGACAAATGAAAAAAAGCGCTCGTGAAAAAATTATCTCTGTGCGTATGCTGAACAAGCCATGAATTTCCTTTTGCGTGTACGTTTGTTTACGCGTTTCTAGATGTGCGTGTTGTGCTGCGTGATGTTCTTCATAAATTACTTTGTGACTAACCTTTTTTCAATACTTGATGGTCATTTACGATGGTGTTTTAATCTGCTTCGGTATTGCGTTTTCGTCTTTACTAACTTTTATTCAACTAATAATTAGGAATTCCGAAGAATTCTCTAGTAGTATTTAAATTATTTATAAGTTGTCAACCATCCCTTGCAATATAAAATATCTAAGAAATTAAATTTCTTATTTAACTAGCCCTTGACAGGGTTAATCTATTTGCACACCACGTATGGCTCGCCTATTTGTACATCTCTGATAGTTCGTCTGTTTGTAAACCTCGGATAGTTGGTCTATTTGTACACCTCGGATAGTTGGTCTATTTGTACACCTCGGATAGTTCGTCTATTAGCACACCTCGTATGGTTTGTCTATTAGTACACCTCGTATGGTTTGTCTATTAGTACACCTCGTATGGTTTGTCTATTAGTACACCTCGTATGGTTTGTCTATTAGTACACCTCGAATGGTACGTTTGTCTATTGACGTCTTGTATTCATAAATTTTTAAAATTCAATATGTTGTCATGTGTCGACTTTTTCGGAAATAAATGGTTTTTCTTTCTATTTTTCTTTTTTTATAAAATAATTCCTACGTTAGTTACAATTGACACTTTGGACATATTACGAGTTCAACTCAATATCAAACAACGTACAAGAATTAAAGGAAAATAAAACTTCGAGAAAGAACTGCTATGCAAAACCGCAGCAATGAACTATTTTTTGATGAAACGTACATTTAAAAATTTGTACAACAGACGGGTGAAGCGATGCAACAAGCGTATTTCAAAACATCAATTTATACCAAAAACTGATGGCTTTCAGTAGTGTTCAACTAATTTGAATTTATTGGGCATAGGGATGGGTATAACATGAAGGTACGTCTTATAAATGGGGATATTGGAATCTTTAAGATCGCTGCACAAGCTCTTCATGTAGCTTTGTTCCCAGTTGGGATTGGTTTTCTCGGTGGTGACGAAGACGCGGCCGTGCTCCAGGGCGAACAGGGAGAAGTCGCGCCCGATGCCAACCTGAGGGCAGAGTTTGAGAGTGATGGACGGCACCAGTCGTTCTTTGATGCATTTCGTAAAGGTTAAAGCTTGGAATGCCGTTTCTTTCTGTACTGGAATGTATCTCGAAAATAAGACCTTAGACAGGAAGAAAAGATTGAACACCTCCTAAGATAGATATCAACCTTGAAAAAAAAGCTCAGGCGAAAACCGAGTTGCCACGGGTATAAAAAAAGAACAATTAGAAAATACACCCTACAGTTTAAATGTCCAAACGAAATTTTGAATACATGGATAAAAAATGCGATCAAACTCATGAGAGTGTATAAATTAGAATTTCTAGCAGAAGAAAGTTCATAAGAGAAAATACTAAGTAGAGTACTTGAATTTTTTTCTACTTTCGTAGATCATCTGGTATTAACCTTTATTAAAAAATTCAATTTTACAATTACTTTAAATATTAGATAAGAAAATATTTTCTCCATTGTAGGTACGAATATTTAAATCAATAATAAACTATAAATAAATTTGGTATAAACTTTCGAACTATCATGATACAACTGTGTAACGTTGTAGAAGGTTACAAAAACTTTCAGCCTTTAACTATAAGAAAGTGTTCTTCCCAGCAAGTTCTTTCAAAATTTTCAACAACAGTTTTCTACTCTAATATTCTTCCAAGACTTATACAAACACAGCAACATTTAGCAAAGATATAAATCAAGTAAAGCTAAAGATGAAAAACGCTCAATGTAGAAATTTACAACAATCCAAAATTCATCAAAACACGCAAGAATATCTATATACAAACTATACTGAATGAGAATTGAGAAAAGTTGTTATCAACCTCGGCAATTTCTTCAGACAGGTTTCAGGCTGACATTTAGAAAGAATGAATTATTGTACCACATAAATTGTTTTTATAAAAGTAAGATTTTAAGTTCTATTAAAAGCTACAAAACATTTAACTAGAACTCAACACGCTCATGATGTATGGTACATATGTGCTCAACAAGGTAAAATTCTCATTTGCATACAGGTATGCACACCCTCAGTTCAATTATTTTACTACCTTTTCAATAGATATTTGTGTAAGAGGTAAAGTAACATCGTGCTGTTAAATTTTTCAAAATTCTTGGAACAGACAAATGTATTAGCAGTAAAGATGATTTATCAACTCTGCTACTTACAACCTAACTTAACCAACCATAGCAACTGTGCAAACGTAGTCAACATTTAAGTATCAGGAAGTACATTTCAGATGCACTCAAATTACATGAGATAAATATTCACCCAATCGCCTCAATAACATAGGTTGCTGAAATGAAACCTTGTTGTGAACAGCTCTGAAACTTTAAAAAATAAATATCAGTCACAGTAAAAAAAAGAGAAATATCTTCACAGCTCTTCATGCTTAGGACAAAAAACGTGTTAATTAGGAGCACTATGTTCACGTGAAATAATTTTTTCATTATTTATGACACCGCCAGCATCTATGCACTCAAAACTAATTCTGCCAATAGGCAAAAACTTCAGTCGATTCACACACATTACACCAAACCAAGACATGCTTACGTTGAGTCCAGGGAAGAACACGAGTCCTCTCTGGTATGCCACAGCTGTTCCTATAGTGACAAAAGTGCTGTCCGGTGTTTTAATGCCTCGGTAACGGTACTTCTTCTTGTGGGGCCTTAGGCGGCCAGATTTGGTGCTCTTGTCGCGAGCACTTAGCATCCCACCAAGACCTGACAGGGGGGCAAATACATTGTGAACTGCACGCATAAAACAGCAAGGCATAATGCAGTATCACTATCATGAGTTCCTTAAGTTAAATTTCAGATACTGAAAAGAGAATCAATGACATATTTTACCTATATACATAAAAATGCATAATAAAATTATTTTCACGAGTGACAAAAACCTCAAAACCCCCTTGTTTCTGAGATATTTCAGGTCATCATTTCTCAAAAATGGAGTTTTGTTTTTGTCACTCTTGAAAATTGTTTTATTTTGCGTTTTTCTGTATATGGGTGAAATATGTGCATCAAATTACACAACACCCTGTATAGAAGATTTGCTAAAAAATTTTAAATCTTTCTAGAAAAAACTCAAAATTCCCAACAGGCAAGAACATGTGTTGGAATATTTTTTTGAATTAAAATTAGTGTCATTCATCATCCAATTTAATTATAAAATAATGGTGTATTAATGCTCTTGTGTTGTATTTGTATAAGTAGTCATGTTGTATTCAGGTTCCTACTACTTCTAGGAAAGTTCTGGAGGGGCCTGTAATTCATTTTGGCTGAATCCCTCTAATCAATACTGAAATATCTGAAGTTTAACTCAAAGCACTGAAAAAATACTTTTAATTTTACATTAATGGTATCATGCACATTATTTTTTAGTCTTATCTTGACTTACTTTGTTCTAAGTATGAAAAGTTTCACTAATTGTATTAATGATCTAAAACATGATCATGTTTTCTTGAGTTTAAATCCCCACAAAGCATATCCATTGAAAAAATTATCCCAAAACATACGGCATTGCAATTGAGTATGCAGGGACTTGAAAATACAATTTGAACACTGAGGAAGGTACCCAGTCTTTCAGTAAATATTATCGTTAAGCAAATAGAATAAAAATCACTATATAAATAGGAATAATTTCATACTCCTAACTAATTCATTGAGGAAAATCCCTTTTCTTTAATCGAATGTTCATCAGGAATTAAAAAACAAGGAACACTGTTTGTAGGTTAAGCATTATTCAATATTAAACATCGTCAAATCCATAAAACGTTTTGGAACCTTGCTCCATCTCCAGTAAGTACAGTCTGAAAAACGTAAAAAGACAAAAGTTTGTTAGACATGTTTAACCCTTTGCCACCTGACGGCATCAACAGATGCCACTTCATATTTTTGCTCATGAGAAGCAAATGCGATTGTTAAGCCCCAGAAAATACTGGAGGCATCTGAGAGTGCCTCCTCATGTTGCCTTACATGGCGGCATTTGGCAACTTACGCCCCAAATGAAAGCACGGCGGCAGTTTGAATTGCGTTAATTGAAGAGTGCGGCTGATATGCTACAGTGCTAACTAATATTGATTTTTTAACTATTTATACACTGTGTTGAACAAAAAAATTTTGAGGTAGCATTGCCAAAACATTGATTTTTGTTTCCATTGAAGCAAAAATACAAAAGCATTAATTTTACAGGAGATATATTGAAAAAGCTAGGGAGTACTGTCAATGCCGTCAGCAATATCGAGACCTCAATTTCTACATTGTTGAGTTGGCAATAGGAGTGCCTTCACATCATTTGCAAGCACTTATTCATTGTAAAAGAATTACTTTTACACAATTTACACAATGTCCTCCATATAATATATCAATGAAGTCATTTTCTTAAGGTCTCATAATAATAAAAATGCTTCTTGCATATATTTTGGTTCAATTATGACTGCAATTATGTTTAAAGTATCACCATTCACCTAAAGCTAAATAACGCACACCAAATGTGGATTTGTGAGTAATTATGCTGATTAATGTCCCAAGAAATGTCTTGTAAGATTAGATTAGACTAGTAAGACCCGTGGAAATTCCACGGAAAATCCCACAGTTAAGCTAGGTGGACCCAGTAATCATTGGCTTACTAATTCCAACCTAACCTATTCTAACCAAACCCATTCAAACATATTCTAACCTATCCTATCCAAACCGTTCCTGATAATATATCAAACATAAAATACCGTGAAACCATGATAAAAATTCCGTCAACATCACCTAACCTATCTTAACCTATCCTAACATAACATATCTTACCCTAACTTAAACCAATGTCATCATTCAGCTAGGTTGGCCCGTTATCAAATTCGGTCAACATTCAACATTACCTTCTAACATGACATGACAACAAATTCTAACATGACATGACAATAAATTCTAACATGACATGACAATAAATTCTAACATGACATGACAATAAATTCTAACATGACATGGCAATAAATTCTAACATGACATGACAATAAATTCTTACATGACATGACAATAAATTCTAACATGACATGACAATAAATTCTAACATGACATATTCTAACCTAACCTAACCTACTCTTATCTAACATATTCCAACCAATCCTACCCAAACCTATAGTAACCAAACCGATCCTGATAATGTCAAATAAAAAAACGTGGACCCGTGAAAAAATTCCATCTATATATTAATACGCTTAAAACTAAATTCGTGGGTAACGCTCTACATCCAAAAGGCTGGATATGATAGGAAGGTTAGATTAGGGTGGGTTAGGTTACATGCATTGATACGTTTGACATTTTATNTTTTTTTCATTTTTCCAATTTATTCATTTTTTCCAATTGTTTCATTTTTTCAAATTTTTTCAGTTTTATCGAATATTTTCCATTTCCAATTTTTCATTTTTTCAAATTTTTTCATTTTTTCAAATTTTTCCATTTTTTCAAATTTTTTCATTTATTCAAATTGTTTCATCTTTTCAAATTTTCTCATTTTTTTCCAATTTTTTCAAATTTTTTCCATTCATTCCAATTTTTAATTTTTCCCGATTTGTTCTTTTTTTCAATTTTTTTATTTTTCCAATTTTTTCATCTATAAAATTTTTTTACTTTTTCAATTATTTCATTTTTGTCCATTTTTTCAAATTTTTTCATTTATTTCCAATTTTTTCATTTTCTTAAATTTTTTCATGTAACCCAATTTTTTCATTTTTTTCAATTTTTTCACTTTTCAATTTTCATTAGTTCAAATTTTTTCACTTTCGTCCAATTTTTTCGTTTTTTCCTATTTTTTCAGTTTTTCCTACTTTTTCATTCTTTTACTTTTTCCATTTCTGTTTCATTTAATTATTTTTATGGAATGTTCATTTGTTATTATTTTTTCATCCATTTTTTTAATTTTTAATTTTTGTAAAATTTTTATTTGTGTATTTTTTATTTATTTTTCTTTTTTAATTTTCCTTTTATTTATATTTCTATTTCATTTTTCTTTCCTTTTTTTAAACTCAACATTGCATACAAATTTGATTTTAAATTACAGTAATTACTTCAGGAATCTTTCCATATCAAACAATGCCAATAAAATTCATTTTCTTCATACTTTAATTAACTTCATATGCTTGGAAGTGAGTTGATTATTGAAACCGTGTAATCCACACGGGTTTCTGCTCATTTTTATGACAGCGCCGTGACTCGCGGTATCGTGTCTACGAAGATACTATATATACGGTAACAAGCAGAATGGATAGGATAGGTTGGTATATGTTAGGTTAGCATGGGTTAGGTTAGAATATGTTATGTTAGAATCTCATGGGTAATGTCTTCCGAATTTTTTCATGGGTCCACCTAGCTTATCAATGACATAAACAAACAAACATCGTCATCTACAGATGATTTATTTCCAATTCAAGCCTGATACATATCATCTTGTACATTGGTTTTTCAAATGCCTTATAACTAATACAAGGACGCCATGACGCTTTCCCCCGGTCGAGACCGGTACCCATTTCAGACACCTGGGTAGAGTGGGGTATTGTGCTTAGAATTTTTTCTCCTATACCCAACGGAGAAAATCGCCACCAGAGCCGGGACTCTAACCCACATTTCCCGCACGGAGTCGGGGCCGAAAGCCACACGGCTATGACGAGACATTGGTTAGGTTGAGTTAGGATAGGTAGGGTTAGGTTAAGTTAGGTTAGGATAGGATAGGTATGGTTAGGATAGTTAGCATGGGATTGGTAATGTTGACGACATTTATTCAAGGGTAAACGGTTTTTTTATGTTTGACAAATTATCAGGAAAGCTTCCATTAGCATGGGATAGGTTAGTGTATACATGTTGGGACAGGTTAAGTTAGAATTTTTGACCAAATTTTTACCAAATTTTTTCACAAGTCCACCTAGCTTAGCAATGACATTGGTTAACGTTCGGTTAGGATAGGTTAAAATATGTTAGGTTAGGTTAAAATATTTTAGGTTAGGATAGGTTAAAATATGTTAGGTTAGGATTGGTTAAAATATGTTAGGTTAGGATAGGTCAAAGATGTGTCAGGTTAGGATAGGTTAAAGATATGTTAGGTTTTGATAGGTTAGGTAATGACTGAATTTTTCACGGGACACGGATTTTTACTTTTAACGTATCATGGGGATGGGTTTTGTTAGGATATTTTAGGTTTGGGTAGCATATGTTAAATAATGTTAACGGAATTTCTTCGCGGGTCCACGGATTATTATGTTTAACATATTATCAGGATCGGTTTGGTTAGGTGATGATGTAAGGTTAGGATAGGCTAGGTTAGCAAAAGTTTAGTGATGTTGAAAGAATTTTTCACGGGTCCAGGTTTTTTGTTTGACATTATCAGGTTAGGTTAGGTTAGAATATGTCATGTTAGAATTGGTGAGGTAGTGTTGAATGTTGGCCGAATTTTATCACGGGTCAACCCAGCTGATGACATTGGTTTCAAGTTAGGGTAATATATGTTAGTTTAGGATACGTTAAGATAGGTTAGGAGATTTTGACGGAATTTTCATCATGGGTTCTCGATTTTTAATGTTTGACATATTTTCAGGAACAGTTTGGATAGGATACGTTAGAATATGTTTGGATGGGTTTGGTTAGAATAGGTTAGGTTGGAATTGGTAAGCCAATGATGACCGTGTCCACCTAGCTTAACTGTGGGATTGTCCGTGGAATTTCCACGGGTCCTACTAGTTAACATTACTGAACTTATGCTAACCTAACCTATCCTAACCTAACATCATCACCTAACCAAACCGATCCTGATAATATGTCAAAAATGAAAAACCTTGGACCCGTGAAAAAATTCCATCAACGTTATCTAACCCATGCTACCCAAACCTAACATATCCTAACCAAACCCCTCCCCATAATACGTCAAAAATAAAAACAGTGTCCCATGAAAAAATTCAGTCAACATTACCTAACCTATCGTAACCCAACATATTTTTAACCTATCCTAACCTGACATTTCTTTAACCTATTCTAACCTAACATATTTTAACCTATCCTAACCAAACTTTAACCAATTTCATTGCTAAGCTAGGTGGACTCATAAAAATATTCGGTCAAAAACTCTAACCTAACCTATCCTAACATGTAAACACTAACATATATCCTATGCTAACGGAAGCTTTCCTGATAATTTGTCAAACACAAACATAAAAAACCGTTGACCCGTGAATAAATGTCGTCAACATTATGCAACCTATGCTAACTATCCTAACCTAACCTAACCTATCCTAACCTAACCTAACCTATCCTATCCTAATCTAACCTATCCTAACCCTACCTATCCTAACTCAACTTATCCAATGTCATTGTTAAGCTAGGTGGACCCGTAAAAAAATTTGGTAGACATTACCCAAGAGATTCTAACATAACATATTCTAACCTAACCCATGCTAACCTAACATATACCAACCTATCCTATCCATTCTGCGTGTTACCTTATATATACAGGGTGGCGCATAAGTAACGCACCCTCATTTATTACCGCAATATACACTGAGTATCTGTAGACAGGATCCGACATGTAAATAAACTTTAAGAGTTACTCTATCGTTTGCAATTAACCCTATCATTATACCTTTCATAGTTTATTTATCATTTTTTATACAAGGGTGCGTTAATTATGCGCCACCCTGTAGTATCTTTGTGGACACGATTCCGTGAGTTACAGCACCTTCATAATAATGAACAGAAACCCGTGTGGATTACACGGTTTCAATAATTAACTCATTTCCAAGCATATAAGGTTAAAGTATGAAGGAAATGTATTTTATTGGCATTCATTGATATGGAAGATTCCTGAAATAATTACTGTAATTTAAAATCAAATTTTATATGCAGCGCAGAGTTTAAA
>JACJUY010007316.1:10413-44745 GCA_014220935.1 Platorchestia sp. MABIK
CGAAGGATGGAATCGAATGCAGCTGCTAGCGCCGGACAGTCACCGCATTAGACACGAACCAGGAATATCTGGATTTTGTTTTGTTGGTCTCCACTACGACACAGAACTCCTTACCTTACAATCTACCAAAGCTACACAACGTTCTTTGCACCATGAGAGGGGGAAACGAAGGCGGGAAGAGGAGGAGCGCGTCGAGGAGGACGCCTCTGCGGTCGCTCCTGGAGCGGTGATACGTATCTGTGATCCCAGTTCCATACGTATCTGTGATACCTGTGGTACCGGTTCCTTCAAGGAACAACAAAACACTTGCAAGAAAAGATTTTCATATGTTTAGATAGCGTTCAGAACTTCAACTACGCTAAATTTTCCGAGCAATATAGCTAACAAATGAGAAAAATGAAAAATTGTAGAGAAATGCGCTCTCTGAACAGTTGAAGGTGAAAGGTTCAAAAGCTATATTCTCTAAAAGTTATAACCGTTGAGCAATGATTTAGATCTCATTGAATGCGCGAAAAGTTGCTGCATAGCTGGACGTGGGTTCGTTTTGAAATTCTCAGTAATTTTTTAGTTACATTAAATAATCTACGGAAAAATGCATGATTTTAAAAAAATTAGTTTCAAATTTCATAAGAAAAACCTTGCGTGTTTCAAAGCAAACCCACGTCCAGCTATGCAGCAACTCTTTGCGCAATCAATGAGATCTAAATCATTGCTCTACGATAATAATTTTCGGTGGAGATAACTTTTGAAAATTCCCTTTTTTTTCATTCATTTTTCTCCATTATTTGGGTTATTAATTTGAAAATTGAAAAAAGTCTGGAATACGCACCTAGAACCTTATCAAAAATACATACGTATGCCAAATTTTATAGTCTAATTCTCATACAACAAGCGTGACAGCCATTTTTTTCATTCTGGGTAGACGTTCCCCTTAAGTATACATATTCTTTTCTTACCAGTTGCAATGTACGCGCTTGTGGTAAATATGTATTTCTAATCTTCGATCCTTTCCAATCTTTCAAATCATTCCCACCTTTCAAATCTTTCAAGCCTTTCAAATTTTTCAAGCCATTCAAATCTTTCACACCTTTCAAATTTTTAAAATCTTTCAAACCTTTTAAATGTTTCAAATCTTTCAAACCTTTTAAATGTTTCAAACCTTTAAAATCTTTTAAATGTTTTAAACCTTTAAAATCTTTTAAATGTTTCAAACCTTTAAAATCTTTTAAATGTTTTAAACCTTTAAAATCTTTTAAATATTTTAAATCTTTGTACTTGAGTTACAATAATGAGTGCGGTCACGCCGATTCTGTTGGTTACAAGGCGAATAATTTTCAACAACGCATAAGAGATCTTAGAAACACTCACAGCTGAGCAGAGCTATAAAGAAATGCGTTCAAAAAATGCAGATCAAGTATCATAACAATCTACAGAAGCAAATTTGTGACGCTCATAACGTTGATCTCTTTGATCTCATCGCAGTCAGTTAATGAACAGATCACATTCTCATACATTGACTCGTCCTTTTTTCACGTTCACATTTCCTAACTTGACGCGTGGATTTGAATTAGACGGACAAAGTAAGCCACCGAAATTTCTGCTGGAGCATTGAAAAAGAATTTAATTTTAATTTCTTCACGCAATTATTTGTGGTAAGCTGGAATCAGAATACATTAATAGTTTAATATTTCATGAATTAATTGAAAGAAATTAAATACAATTAGCGTCACTCACATCTTCTACTAATTGAGTTTAATTTTTCCTCATTAATTTTCAATAATGATTAGTTTTTCTTCTCTGTCATTTTTTCTATTGACTTCATAAATTGTTGGAACGAATCCGATTAACGGAACGAAGTGGGCAAATTCGAACCGTCTAGTACGTCAATTTCTGGTGAAATTTGTCTCGAAATGAAGTCAGTCTACTCAAATACCTGGCAATAAACTAATTTTTAAAAATTTCCTACTCGCAATTTTGGTATATTTTCAGGTAGCAGGAAAAGATCTATTTCGAGTTGGAAACCATTGCGTCGTTTAAAATAAGCAAAATATTACTAAATTTTTTACGCACTCTTCACGTTACCAAAAATGAGAGGAAAGTCACTGCATTGCTCTCGTTGAAAATTCTGGATGGTTTTCGTACTTGAAAAAGTCAAAGGGAGCAACTTTCTCAGCATCTTGTTTAATTTGATAACCTCTTGTGAGAGGCGTCGAATTCTCTCATTAAAGGAACTGATGAGAAATGAAGCATCAGGTCATTATTCATCGTTTTCTTCCATGGAGGACGAAGTACGGATCGAGAATGGCTTATCGACCAGCCTGGCACGCGTTGTTCTGACGACTTTTAGATTTTAGCATCGGGCACGCAGCGTCGAAGAAATATTTCGCCACTTATGACGCGTAGACGCTAAAAATTGATACATGTAAAAAATTTTGCAATGCTTAATCTCGCAATCAATAATTAAGGAAGCAAAATAACTTTTTGCTATAAGAAATTGCTATAGTAATGTATTTGAGTTAAATATTCCTGTAGGTTTTGTCAGAGAATCGGAATCTGGCTCCTCAAGTGTAAATTAATTATTTTTGAAGGGTTTCAGATAGGTTTTTATGCACCTTTTACCATGAAAATTGTTTCTGGTAATTTATTCCTAAATTCATGCAAGTATCAAATTACGATCATTATTAATATTAAGAATGAAGAAATATTCCACTAGAGTTAATGATACGAGAATAATAATTGAATAGGAATTATGTTCCGGAAAGTAAATGAAGCTAAATGATTATAAAATATATCAAAGGCTGTAACGGATAATAAAATGAGTAAATGAATAAAAATTATGATGTGGATAACGTCATGAGTGAATGAAAAGTTAAAATGATGATGTCATGCGAAGTTGAAAGCCTCTCATCTTCGCAAAAGTGCACTCAAAATTGAATTGCTTGACAGTCAAAAGCGCACTACGACACGTGAAACTGAATTGCATTTTAATGTCCTGGCATGTAAGGGAACACAAATAGCTCAATGGGTGTGAATCGCATTTTATAATCTCTTTCCACGTACGTGCTTACAATACATTGAACCAATGAAGTTTTCTCCTCTAAAGTTTCCTTTGTTTGGAACACCATTGTTGCGGTTATGGAGGCTTAAACTAACTCAGCTAAAGAATTGTTTAATCAGAATCAATTGGTCACAATTGACTTACATGGAGCACAAAAATAAAGTTCTATAGGAGCATAAAAACTAATGTTTTTTGTCTTTCATGCAAATAACAACAGATCAAAAATGCACAGACGAGCGTTCCTGAAATACCCTTCTGAAAGTGTCGTAAGTCTACTTTAGTCAATTCATTCTTCAAGAGAATTTTAAACGCTTATTGCCTCTTTGTTTACCAGTGACTCAAGTATCCGAGCAGCTGTATGAAATTCAGGTACAAAATTTCGCGTTACTGTAATGTTAACTCGAGCGGTCGAAGGCGCCGTGCTGAAGAAAGCCTGCGCGCTTGACGGAATAAAACTCGTCAGCTCCGGCATGATTGATGGGCACGAGCTGAGCGACTCTGTATCTGAGAGAGGCATCTAAATTATGACGGAATGAGCGCTCGAAAAATTCTCCCTGTGCTAAGCGCATTAGTTCATTTCGCTCACAAAAGATGTGGAATATTTGTGCTCCTTTTGTAGATGAGCAAGATACTGTTTTTTTTACAGAAGAACGGAATCTCATCAATTTTAACGGGAGTAAATCAAGCGTCTGAAAGCAGTTTTGATAACTGATTCATCTCCTAAACCAGGACTATTTCTCATAATTAAAGTGAAGCGTTACATTAAAATGGAATTTAGCACAAACTTCGCTAATTAAGTTAGAGTACTTGTGTACATATCGTGTAACTTGCGTTAAAGCATTCTGTGTTGCAGTTTTTGGGATTTTAGAGAGGAAATTTACCTGGAGACTCTCGTGCTCTGGGGCAAAAAAACGCTCTGCACTACTACTGTACAATTACACGAATGCACAAATGCACAAATGGAATGCAGAGCTTGCACACAATCCTGCAGCTGCTTAATTTCTCAGGAGCGCAAGCGTTCGATAGCTTTAATGTACTATTAAGTAATTGCTTCAAAGTGGGCAACAGCACAAGTGCTGTAGCTCAAGCACACCGCTGCATGATGTCCAAATTAGAGAATTCTGGATCGCTCTTGTGTCATTGTACATTTGTGAGATTGCATAGTTGTACACGGTGAGGTGCCAGAGCTTCTTGTTTTGGTAATAAAATGGAAGCAGTACATTTTTCAGACATGTTTGCCAATATTTCTTTGCTTGGCACTCAACATGGGAGATTTGACTTTACAAATTTTTAGAAAGTAAATTTCTGTACATACATAGTTGTTTCTTCTCAATGTTGATTTCCCCGTTTAGTGGAATTTATAAGTTTTGGTTGGCTTTTTCAAGAATATCAACTTGTACAAAAAGAATTTTAGCTCAGACGTTGCTCTGCAGGTCTTCCAGGGCGTTTGGCAGTTCGCTTCCAAACAGAAATTTCAGATAACTCCACAGGAAAAAAAAATTCTCTTCCCACATCGCCAATCTGCGTCTTTGTATCGTTATTTCGGTTAAAAGAGACACTCTCAGTATTCACACCTTCCATTCTTCGCGAGCTAAATCATCGAACAAATTCGTCAACCTGTAAGCTCAACTTTCTTGAAATTTTCGAGATGGAAATTCCAAAACTCCTCTTCGATCAAACGGCAACTGGCGCACTCCGCTTCGTCAGATCGACTTTCGATCAAAGGGCCAAAAGTTAGCATAGATAAAAGTCAACACAAAAGGTCAGCTATGTATAGAATCAAAAATGAAAACATGTTAGGGTAGATAGCCACATCACAGCTCTCCTGCATTAATAAACTGTTTTTCACGAGTATTTAACAGGTTAAATGACATTAGATTGATGCTATTTTATTTGACATTCAATACCGGGAATTGATAACCGTTTCACGTTTGTTTGTATTTTCACAACAGTCACGTTTTAAGCATTAAATAAAAATAATTAGCGAAAGCTAATTAGGGAAAGACAGCGAGTGAGAAGTGCGTGATGAGCTTATCTGTGATACAGCCTCCCCTGCCTCCCGGGTATACTAGGTATAAATACTTTCCACGGGTATTTTGTTGCACGAGTATAAAAACATTTGAATTAAGAGTAAATCATCGTGATGGGTGTCTGCGTGCTGCATCATTTCCCCTATCTGCATCTAACGAATTAGTATGGGAAAAATTCGGGAATTGCAGTTCAAACATTCACGAATTTAATGAATTGATTGTTGTGTTTTTCGGAACGCTATCAAATGTCGTCACTTTTGACAGATCTTGTACAACCTGTGACAGTGAACGAACAGTGTAAAAAACGACGCTATTGCTTCTCATTAATTTCATTCAATTGTATGGGACGCGAGACCTTTCGTTAATAGGTAAATATATAATGGCATTAATATCCCTTTGATAGTTTTCACAACTGAACGTGCGCGGTTAGGGTGTACAAGTTTCACTAATTCTCCAATTTATCCTACATTAATCTTTCAGATGAGAAAAAATAGTTGAACAAAACTGAATAAGTTATAAAACAAAACTTTTTCTTCACAGTGTAGTGTTTAAGTCCCTACTTCACAGTGCGCTTAATATAATTTTAATGTTCAAGGTAGTCTTTGCTCCGCTTTTGGTATGAATTTTCTTATTGATGATACATTTAATTTTCAGATTTGTGAAATTTTTGTTAAAAGGATTTCATAGTGTGCTTGATAATATTTTGATGATCAAGACAGTCTTTAGAGTGTACAAGTTATCAATTTTTTCCATTGATTCATTTAATTTACAAATTCGTAACACGCATGTAAAAAGGACTGAATGACCCACCAAATCCACAAGCAGCCAGCTGCGTGTTATCGTATACGGCGATGCTACGCTGAGTTGTTTTCTTACTATAGCTGGAGGAGTACCGAGGAGGTGGTCTGCGTAAAAGTATTCTGGTCATAATCTGGGCACCTTACATGAAGAGGGAAATTTTTTTCTGAACTTGATATAATAATATCCCAATCTATGAAGCGGGATTGCCTTTTGTCCTCAGATTTTGTTTTAGGCAGAAAAAATTTCTTGTTCTACAGTCATTCCATTATCTGGACATATTTTGAATTTGTCATTGTAAATAATTTACAAAATGTTTCGGTGCTAGGATTGGCGATTTTGATTAGCACTGTTTTACATTGATGAAATTCTCTTGTCTAGAAACTTTTTCATGAAGCTTGAAGAATAGTGTTCATGGCACCGTAATACAGTGTGATTTGCAGCGAAAATAATGCGATGCGTCATAGTACTAATTCTTTCCACCGACGCAACATAATCGTTTTGTGTCTCGTTGCGTGCAATGCCCACAAAAGTTGATCTTGTATTATCATTTTTACATATCTTGTAAACGTTATCAAACTTAGAATAACTTGAACAAGAGAATACATTTTCATGTTTTTCCCTCAGTCTTTAGTACAAACATTGGCATGGGCTGTAATGACACGTTTACCAAACTAAGGACCACTCTATCAAGTCATTTTAAAAACCAATGCAATCCATCTTACGTGTCGACGCCATTGAAAATAAACTGTTTTTAATTTTTTCTTTTTCAGCCGTTGAACTTTAAATTTTAAATTTGTGAATAAATTCTTATTTCTTCATGTGAAGTAACTGCTGGTGTCTCTGCAGGGGAGTTTTTGTGAAAATTGATTGAATTTAGTAAATGTTGTAACTAAAGATATTTCCTTTTTTACATATTTCCTAGAAGATATTTCGAAAGATATTTAATGGAAGATTTTTCCTATTTTTAATGATTTGTTGTAGCAACGTAGATCATCACATCATCAAAATATTCTACCTGCGAATTGCAGAAATTTACATGACAGTGAGGTCTTGCAAAGAAACACGGAGTTACTTTTAGATTCCCTATTCCAATTTAACGAAATGCTGAGAAAATACCTCTGATCCTACTAGCCTATCAAAACTAGTGTGTATGAATCCTTTTTGATGGTGCGATCTGTAAGGGTTGGGTTGAAATTGTTATTCAATAACTGGTCGTAGTTTTGTATATTAACTACAGATTTGGGTAACAAAGGTCTTGGTTTACGGTTCACGAATATGTGTTATTTAATATTAATTCAGTTGAATTCAGACTGTCAAGTCTATGAAAAATGAGGCTTGCTTGAAAACCTAAACTTTTCTAATTCCACTGCTACATGAATGCCAAAAAGAAAAATTAACACTACCTACAGCTCTATGTTGCGCTCAGCTGCAAAATGAAAATTAACACTACCTACAGCTCTATGTTGCATTCAGCTGCACAATAAACCCGAGAAATTATTGGCATTTTGCCCCATTAATTGCCCCGAGGAGAAAATGTCAGCGAAGAATTTAGACTTATAACAGCAACGCCAGTATGAAATACAACTAATAGGCTGTGCAAGAACGACAGGTTCATTTGAAGAGAGTCATGTGTCACTCCTACGTAGTGACAGGTTCCGCAGAGTCATTAATCGATGTTTCATTCAAATGAAAAAATATAATTTTTTTTCAATGGAAGCGAGTGAAGTTATGAATCAATTACGTCTCTTTCACAGATCCCTCAATAATGACAAATTACAGATGCTGTCGAGCGCTCGACCTAAAACGCTGAGGCATTTCAGATACTAAATTTTTTGGGCGCAGTCCAGGGACACTTCTTGTGCAGTCGGGTGGTAAAACAACTCGCAGAAAATAAAAATAGGTTCCTTGGTTCTTAAAAAAAACAGGACTTTGAGATCACCTTAGGGAACGGTACTCGCCCTTAGCTTTGCAATGGCGAATATTCAGTAAATCACATGGGTAATTTCTTTCACGACGCTGACAATATCATTTAATGTCCTTCGACATTTGACAACATGAAGAGAATTTCAGTATTATGGATTCGTCGATCGTTCATATTCATCGCATTGCTGCTTGTTTACTCGCGTGCTGTGCGCATCTTCCACTTCCAGACGGACGTTTGGCAGGCGCCGAGCACGCAAGTGTTCGCCAGGTACAACTTTACGCAGGTATTTATTGCGTGGTTGTTTAGCTACCTAACGGCACGTATTTATCTCGTAGTTAATGAGTTACCTTGACGCAAGTATTATTACGCAAGTATGTGCAAGGTACAATTTCATGTAGGTATTTATTACGTGGTTGTTTACCTACCTTTCTGTACGTAATTATCACACAGTTATTTAGTTACCTTGACGCAAGTATTCGTGTGTTTGCGAGAAACAACTTTATGATGGTATTTGTTACCTATTTATTTGCCTTTCCGATAGTATATATCACGCAAATGCTAACCAGAAAAACTTTGTGCAGGTATTTATTCCCTAGTTATTTCGCTACCTTGACGCAAGTATTTGTTACCTACGCACGTGTTGGCGAGGTACAACTTTACGCAAGTGGATGTTTCTTTGTTATTTCGACACCATTAAGCTAGCATTTATCTCATTTACTCAACGCGTGTAGTTAGCTCTTTAACATTACGCAAGTTTCAGTTTTATTCTACGTACGTATATATCGGTTTTACTTGACGCAAGTAATTGTTCGCTATACCCAACGACAGTATTTATTTGAGGTACTCAAGCTTGTATTTATTTGTACTACTTTACTCAGGTGTTTTATTGCATTACGTACTACAGTGTTACTACAGAGTTATATTACTACAGAGTTTATGTGCTTTGCCTTATGTGGGTTTTTAATATCTTCATTACGCAGGTATTTATTTAAGCAGTTTTTTCAAACCCGCCATTCTAAATTCGGCCCAACTTCGTACTTTGCATGTACTCTACACACAGCGAAAGAGAGATTCAAGAACCGATAATTATTTAAAGTTTTTATGATTTTGATTGTGAATGACGAGATATCTGGGGGAAAAATATCAGAAGAGAAAATTTCTCAGTTCTTTTGCAATCTATTATGTCAAAGTTGAAGAGCATACAATCTACTTGTGTCCGAGACTTGTCGCTTAAATCGCTCAGCTGGCGCTGGATTTGAGAGCTCAGCACTGCGTTAGTTACTGTAGTTACTTCTTTGCTCAAACTACTGTGCTCCTTCGGTCAGCAATGAAAGTGATTAATAAATGATAAATAAAATCATCTCTCAAAAAGAAAAAATTCCTGAAATGGGTTTGGATTATTGGACTTTAAATAAAAAACCGACCAATCGAAATAACGACCATAAAGGGAAAATAGCAAATTGTTCTCAAGGTCAGCGAGAAAATGCATTGCAAATTAAGTAAATGTAGGAAAATGATCATTTATGGCCTTAGATTAACTAGATGTTGTAGCTATGAGTTAAGCAAGGAAAAAGGAAATTATCATATACCGCCTGAGATGAACGAGAAGTAGTATTTTTATGTTAAACATAGAAAGGGAAATTATTATACATCGCCTTAGATCAACGAGAAGTCGTAATTATGAAATTAAGAAAATAAAAGGGAACGTCCCATACATTACCTTAGCGCACTAACGTTAAAAAAAAGAATTATCAAACAATAGTGTTGCAGCTCTTCTATTCTCTAACCTAAGGGCCTCGGGAGATATTTTTCAGAATAGTGGGATGGTGAGTTATTTATATCGATGGTGAGTTATTTCTATCGATGGTGAGTTATTTCTATTGATGGTGAGTTATTTATATCGATGGTGAGTTATTTCTATCGATGGTGAGTTATTTATATCGATGGTGAGTTATTTATATCGATGGTGAGTTATTTCTATCGATGGTGAGTTATTTATTTCTATGGTGAGTTATTTTCCTGTATAGATGGTGAGAAATTTATAAAAAATGCACTGTGAAATATTTTCCAAGTACAAACTGTGAGTTCTTTTATGAATGAATTGTGAAGTATTTTTTACACAATAACTGCGAATTTTTTATGAATGAATAGTGAAGTATTTTTAAGAAATAACTAAATGTTTATGAATGAACTGTGAGTGTTTTTCAAGAAATAACTGTGATTATTTATGTGAATGAATTTTTAATTTTTTGATTTTAGATACTGCAATAGTTTTCAGAAATGAATGATGAGATTTTTCAAGTACGGATGACGATTTTATTTTTAATTCTCAGTATTGAAAATGAGATCTTGCTCCTAGCTTCGTGATGGGATATTTTTTGATGCATTAAATGCTGGAAAAATTGTACCAAAAATGTAGGACATTTCTTTTCTTTACATCAATTAGAGGACTAATTTCATCACATGAGGACGAAACACATTTTAAAAATTCGCAATAAAACTCCTTATAATGACTGATATAAAAACATTTCTTTAGAAACTATTTATGAGTCGTTTCTCCCAAGGTGATAAAATGATAGAATTTATTAAACTGGATCATAAGACATTTCTTCTAAAATTACTATTCTATCATTGAAAATGCTAGAATGTTTCTTTTAAAATAAAGCAGAGACATTTCTTTTAAAAATAATATGTTCTTTCGAAGTGAAGCATGAGGCATTTCTTTTATGAATAATGTTTCTTTTAAAGTGAAGCATGAGACATTTCTTTTAAAAATAGTTTTAAACCGTACGCGCAAAAATGTACTTGAAAATGTTCATGGTTTCGTTTCTCCACAGACTTCAGCTGAGACTGTAGTGAGCTTCAGCGTGTGCTACCGCGTGCTGCTGCGCGCCGCGTCGGAAGGCAACGTGCACGTGTCTTACGCCACCTCCGACGCGGAGCAAAATACTCTACTCATGAGTAAGAATATTACAACAAAAGAGTAAAGAATGTAGAGAAGTAATGTTAAAGAATCTTGTTTAAAGATGATAAATCAATGCTGAATGAAAACTAAAATGGATAAATGAATTCTAAATGAAACTAAGATGGATAAATGAGTACTGAATGAAAACTGGGAAGGATCAATGAATCCTGAATGAAAGCTAAGACGGATCAATGAATGCTGAATGGAAAGCTATAAAAGAAAATTAGGTCAGAATAATAAATGAGAGCTAAATGAGATGGAAACACTGAGTAAGAACTGTAATAGAAAGTTGTGTAAGAATATCAACGCAGAAACAAAAAAGAGATCAAAAGAATGCGAAGTAATAAAGATAAATGAATGCTGAGAAATAATAATTTAAGAAAGCTATGAAATAGAATAAAAGAATGTTACGTTAGAACAATAAAATCATTTAATAGGAAGAGAGTTTCCAATAAGTTCAAGTCAATATCAGGGAAATGGTCTACCCCTGTTCCGATTTTCTTCACTCTTGTAGATATAAATCTTAAACAAAATGATTTTCGCTTCTCTGCTTCATTAAATGCTTGTTAGTGTTGGGGAATTTGCGGCTCGATTCACGTGATCTAACACATCTGAAAAAACGCTATAGCGTTTTTTCCATTCTGCGCTTCACAGTTACCACACACCTGTTTCATAACCAAAAATGTTCAAATCATTTACGAACGTACTTCGTTCCAACGCAAACACTGTCAATGTTCAAAATGTCAGGTGCAAATAATTTCATCGTTCTTGAAGCCTTATTTGTTGTCTTTTAACAGTGGATTCCCGTCGGATGTTACTCCTGGCACACAACGAAGAAGATTTATACACTACGTTCGAGGCTGAGCCCATCCTTCGCAAGTGGCAGCACTACTGCCACACCTTCGGCAACGAAACGATCTCAAGCTTCCAGAATTCTGTTCTTTTGGTTGAGACGAAGCTTAGAGCCAATGCCAAGAGAGGAATAGTTCTGAACGGCACCCTCATTTTTGGACAAGAGCAAGACTCTCTTTCAGGGGGATTCGATATCAATGAAATTCTCAGAGGGTCTTTAACCCAGGTGGAAATCTTTGACCTCGTTTTAAGTCCTCAAGAGATTTCTCGACTTCATCAATGTCAGGACGTCAATCAAACTCGCTTGTTTTCCTCTGATGTGAATGATATGGAATTATTTGGCGTAGAAACAAGCATTTCCAGTGCCGACAACCTGTGTGAAGAACAAAGAAGTTTTTTACTGCTACCGGAGGTTGATTCTCTCAAAACCGCTGTGAAATTATGCACGCGCACAGGAGGACAACCGTTTGTTCCTAAAAACACAGCAGAGAACCAAGAACTTTTTTCCGTCGCAGTAAATCCTTCCGATGTATGTTTCTCCGACATCGCATGGATTCCCGCTCGAAGGAACGCAACTTCGAAGGTCTGGAGACGCATCCATGACAATTCCACTTTGGAAACTGCGTTCATTAACCAAGCAGAGGGCGCTGCCGATGACGAAAACGAATGCGCTGTTATTGGTACACACGTGGCCCGAGCTACGTGGGAGCTCGTGAACTGTTCCATGACCGCAGAAACTTGCGCTCCGTGTACTTACGACAACCGGCCTTCACTCACCCTGAAGGGTTTGTGTTTCGAACAAGACTATTTCAGAACCACTTACGTTTTCGGTTACCAAAATAAGAGGCCGTACTTTTATTCTGTGGCTGGCATTATCGTCTATCGCGAGACTAACAGCAACTGGGTTATTTTCGACGTATCGAGACAAGAAATCGTTGCTTCCCTTACATTGTCTCAAAATTCCTACTACCCAGTAGGCAGGTGGTTGTGGCGTGTAAACACGCAAAGCTTGTGCCACTTTTCCAGAGACACAAAAGTTTTTATCACTTTGAGTCCATGCGATGAGTCGATGTTTACATGTGACTCAGGGGATTGTATTCCCTCTGATGCCCTCTGCGACGGGGTCACTCACTGCAGGGACATGTCTGATGAAAACCATTGCAGAATTGTCATCATTCCAGCCGCCTACAACGCCCAGCGCCCTACGAACGACGGCTCTTTGCTCTCAGTTTACTCTGATCTAGACGAGGTTCGCCTTTTGGACATCGATGATTCTGAGCACTGGATTTCCGTTCAAGTTGGAGTGACTTTTACGTGGAAAGATGATCGCTTGAGCTTTGTAAATTTGCACGAAGAAACAGATCGGAATGCTCTGACAGAGGAAGAAATCAAACAGATTTGGAAACCCAGTTTTCGGTGGAGTTCTGCGTTGGACGGAGAGATTGTTGTGCTCAGTGAGCAAGTCCGAATAGAGAGAAGTGAAATCCAACTTCCGAGGGACTACAACAGCCACAGGGAAGGTGAGACTCCAAAAATATACTGAAGTGCAATGCAACTTTAATGACTACACCGTCAATATCGACCCAAATATGTTACTGCCAGCAAGGTAATAAATTTTAATTCTGAGGAATGTTAATTGAAAATGCAGTAGACTTATAACGTAGACTGAGAATTTTCACAATGAGGCATGAAATCGGCGCTTTCAAGAAATGCTTTGAAATACTATGTGTTAATCAATCCTGCAAGCAGATATTGGTAGAAGCGAACATTAAGTAAGCATAGAACCTGCTGCCTCACTATGCTTTTTACTTAATTCTTTCAGATTCCATTTACCCTGGCTCTTCAGGAGTGATTATTTACAGGCACCAAGCGAGGTGAGAGCTATTTTTTGGGGTATTATGCCACGAGTGTCTCTAATCAGGTATGAATGTGAAAAAATGCTTTTGAAATATATCTGTTCACTCATGAAATATGAAATGGAAGTTAGAACTTTCTATCGGTTGGGACTTTATTTTTTATTATTGATTAGGCTTTGTATTTCACAAAACTTACGAAAGAGCAGGTCTCCGAAAAGCTTTCGAATTTTTGAATAAATTGACTAATTTTACCAGCATTTTCTTCCTTTTTAAATTTTTGAAAATGAGATATTTGAAGGATTTTTATTCGGATATATTTACCAACATATCTGTACATATTTGATGCTATTGACTTAGCTAGTCAAATTTGTAATTAACTTATTGCTCAAGTACTAACAGCATATTTGCCACATTCTTCAGAAATACAAGCAAGAAACTTTTTCACTTCGCGATTGTTCGTTGTGCAACGCTTACATATTTACTTGTTCTCCCCTAGCGTGAAGTTCAGATGCAATTTTGTCACAAACCACTACCCTTTCGACTTCCACCGGTGCCGGCTCACTTTGATATCTGAAAATTTAAATGTCAACGTTAGCTTCGTAGCCGCACAATCGCAGGCAGAACTGCGGCCGCTCGAACCGTTGTCTTCCTTCAGCGTCAAGCGAATTTCTCGGCAGGTCACTTCTGAAGATAGAGTCAGCATCGTACAGGTAAGCCTTCCTTGGGATTTGAATATAATATACTTCATCACTGCGGAAGAAATAGTGTCGTAAATTCTTTTAGATAAATTTAGAGACACTGCGAGTTGTAGCACATGACATCAATGTTTCTACTGTAAGGAAAAGAAGACATTATTTTACATTTCTTACATTTCTAAACGGTCATATTGTACTCCAGGCTGTGGTGTTTTACATTTTTAAGTGGTCTTGGTTGTGCTCCAGGCTGTGGTGTCTTACATTGCTAAACGGTCTTGGTTGTGCTCCAGGCAGTGGTGTCGCTAGAGCGTCTGTCGGGCGTGCCGATGGTGGCCGTGATGCTGCCTTCCTGCCAGCTCGCTTTCGTCGCCTACAGCACCTTCTTCGTCAGGTCTTCCTTGCTGCAGGTCGGCTGGCTTTTGCTTCGATATATTTTGAGGTGTTACGCACTTTGGAATCGCCAAAGACTGAAATTACTGCGGCCTATTTTCATAATTTTAAAATGAATCTTCTCCTTCGTGCGAGAGGTAAGCCGTCATACTTAGGACGTAGAAGACACTGGTTCAATCTCAGGACGGCCCTCGCAGTATTTTCACTCGAACCTAGGGTGAAAGTAGAAAACGAGAAACCGCATGCACGACTAAATTACGGGTGAAAGATTATGTGCGTGATTCACCTGCTTTTGATGTTGAAATTATTGGTTATGATGTTGAAAATTCATTTATTGATCTTGATTATAACATTGGTGGGATCATTAACTAAGCTTTCTATTCAAAGTTGAAATTAGGAGAATGCAGGATTGTTGGTTTATTTGTGTGTACGAGCCTTGATCAACGCTAGCTAACATCATGTTAAAACATGAGAAAATTTGATATAATTGAAACTTTAATTAATAGAGAGCGGTAGACACTGGTGAAAGCTTGAAGCACGTTTAGTGAATTTTTTAATTATTTTTTTTTCAGGTAAAGTTTATAATTTTAGACGAATACTTTTGTTGATGCGGAGAACAACAGAGTGCAGCGTCAGCGCAGAACAAATGGAATTGAAGCACTTGTGTACTTGAAACATATTTTGAAGAGTCAATAAAAAACATTTTATACTTCTGATTATTTTGGTAGCAGAAACTTGTCATGGAAAATGGAGAAATAGGTTTCTTTTGTGTTCTGAAAATAAAATAACACCCTGCGCGAAAACGTATCCTGGCTATACGCGCACTGGCTTACCTCAAAAGCGCTCACAGCCCAGCTGCTTGAATGAGAGTAAGCCTCGTGCAGTCTAGCTGCACCCGCAGCCCCGCTGCTTCGAGGTCTCCTCCAAATCCCCCCACAGCCTTGCCTCGAGCCCAACCCACGGACCACTCTCCGCGCAAGGCTCCGACTGATCTACAGTCATACAGGCTAACACTGCCGCAGTTTAACTGTCAATTAACATTCTGAGGACAATGCACGGACCACGCATGCAACGAAACTCTCCCAAGTGCAGCTACTTTGCCAAGTAACCGTCTCAGCCAGACAGCAACCGGCGCCAAGCCTCCGCAGCGCCATCTCGTGGTAGCATACACCCCACTTTTATCATTATGTGAGGGCTTATGCCGCCAGATACAATCATTGCAAATAAATTCCCTGGAGGGTACGTTTCCACAATACAAACCATGAACATCAAGAACAAAATTTGGAAAAATACATTACTATTCTGACCTTAGTAAGTGAGTGAATGAAGAATTCATCGAATGATGAGTTTTTGATAGATATCAGTTCATGATCAAGGTTTTTTTCATTTTAGCCTCAGAAATTAAATGACAAGCAGCGTAGAAGACGAATTAGCATCTAATAATAGATGCAAGAATTTGTTACAAAAATCCGGTTCTAATTCCCTGGAATTTTTTGATATTGAACAGCACTCGGACAGCAAAGTGATGTGATAGGTTTCAGAAAAAATTAAATGCAAGAGAAGGAAAACACTCGTTCTGAATGATTTGACCATTATCTTACAATGTTTGATAAACTTTTGAAACATTTAAACATGCCACGAATCCAAATGAACTTCAAAGGCCACAGAAGAAGTAATTGGGAAGTTAAATTATTTCCACGTTATTATTTTTGAAAGTAGAAGTCAAGTACGTTTTCACAGTGTGTAGTCTGCGCTGTGTGAAACTTCCATTCCTTGTTACGTATGAGAGTGAAAATGCATGTTTTTTCAAATCCACTGCAAGAGTTTCCAAGTGATACTGCTAGAAGTTCTTCTCTCCCACACTGAGGATTGCCATCACTGTGTGAAGTGAGTTTGTGTCTAAAGAATTACGTTCTTCTCAGGTTCGACTGCCGTTGACGCTGTCCACCCTGCTGATGCTCGTTACGCTCTTTCGTCACGCAATGAAGTCGCTCCCCAAAACTCCTTACGTCAAAGTTTTGGACGCTTGGTTCCTCTCAGTGATAGGCTTTGTGGGCCTCGTAATTCTCGCCCACGTCGCCTCAGAATACTTGAACGTGAAAGACGAAGCTGCTGTCTCCGACTTGGCTCAAGCCGACAATAAAAGAGCCATTAGACTTGATAAAAAGTGCAATCACGCTACTAAGAAACGATCACAAAAATGGCTCAGATGTGCACGCATCTGGATTACACTTCCGGCATTTTGTGTTATTATCACTTTTATTTGGAGAATCAGAAGCGGCCATGAGCTAGCGAATGAGGAGTGAAGTGTATTTAGGACGCTGTGTGAACCCTTACGTTTTTTGAACTGTTTCTTATGGTCGTTCACAGACATAAGTTAGGGGTTCAACACATAGGTAATTGATTGATAATTCTATTATTCTGTGAATTAAATTTAGTGCAACTATTTTCAAAAATAGAACCTGAGTTTTTGATCTAAAAATTTGCAGGAGAGTTGATATTATTATTGTTTCAACATAAAAACCAACTGATTAGCTCACCCTGTTTTTTTCATAGTAAATTAGAGGACGTGCTCCTATCACAAGATGGTCAAGGCACCCAATCAATGAGCGAAGTGGGATTTACCGTCTGAAGAGAGAACTAATGGCCAAGACCTGTCTCAATCGAGGGTAAATCCACGACGCTGATCACGGCCCGCCTCGAGAAATTCAGCAAGAAATTCGGCTAAATTTCAGTAGAAATTCAAAAATTCCTCCTTCCTTTCGTGGCCTTAGGCAGAGCATGTTGACTGCACTCGTTGAATGCTGGGGTTTTCAGGTCTTCTTGACGTTTTGCATCATCCTCCTACGATTAATTCTGGATTTGGGCGCCAGCTTTTTTGATGCTTCATAGGATGTTCTTCAACTTTTCTAAAGGATTATTTATAAGGCTTTAAGCTTCCACAGCGTGCTCACTGTTCACTCTATCGCCTTTCGATAGCACCTACTAGCCTCTTACTCGCTTAAAGGCATCAAAAACAAGCTTCTTTTTCACTTGTACGTAGGTTACAACTACTAGCCCCCTTTAACGCCTAAGGGCAGCAACAACGTGCCTCTATCTTGCTTATAGACTACGACCACGAGCCCTTTCTCGCCTAAAGGCAACAAACACGACCCTTTTTTTCACTTACAAGTAGACTACAACTACTAGCCTTTTTCGCGCCTAACGGCAGCAACTACGTGCCTCTAATTTGCTTATAGACTACAACAACGAATCTCTTTCTCGCCAAAAGGCAACAAATATGAGTCTCTTTTTCTCTGATATGTACTACAAGTATGAGCCTCTCTCTCGTCTATAGCAAGCAGCTCTGAACCTCTTTCTCCCCTTTGAAGCGCTTGTGATTTTAAACGATTCGTACCAGGGCTAATATGTCTTCTGGGTTTCCTAAATTTTTCCAAAGGCTTTCCCATTCGCATTCATTCGATGGCTGTATGCAAGTATGGAATGACTTAATTTCGAGCAAAATCTAATCGAAATTAAATTCCGTTGATTAAAACTGTTATTGAAAGGATGAAAACTGGGTTGTCCCCGAAAAAAAAACGAAGAGTGAATGAAGATTTTGCGTTTTCACTCTCAATTCGGTCATATAGTGACATTTTCTATAAACATTTTTAAAAAACTTTCAGCGATTAGCTCTGCTCTGAAATCATACCAATTAAAGTTGGTACATGCGTATATTTGAATCGAACGTCACTTTAAAAAGTTTATTAATACATGTTTCAATAGAACAGTAAATACGAAAGTGGGAACGCATGTATACATATGTTGGAAATCATTTGAAAAAAATTATGGTAAAAATGGAATTGTTTAGATTTTATCGCAATTACAAGCCTTTGGACGAGATTCAAATGCGATTTTACACACAGACGTTTGGAAATGAGCTCATTTAAATAATTTTAGTTTTGTTTGTCTAATCGAGAGTTCAATGCATTGGGCCATCTCTTTTGTATGTCTATTTTTTGGGCTTTGCCTCGCCTGCGTAACAAATAAAGACCCGCTTTGTTGAGTCCGAGTCTGACCATGAAAGCCTTTTCAGTTCTCGCCAGATCCACGGCGTCCAGGTGCCGTAAACAACAGAAGGTCTTGTTCTCTTCAATGGAATTCCGAAGCTTGCCCATCTTCATGAATAATGGAGCTTGAACTTGAGTCATTAATATTTTTTGCGTGCGTTCAAGTGCATCTTGAAATGAGAATGAGGGTACAGTTATTTTATTTATTTTAAATTTTTTCGGAAGAAAAATGTAAATTTGCTTATTAAAATCAGGTGACAGACGCAGAATACCCGATCTTTTCTTCACCTTTATCGCTAAAATCAATTAACTAAGCAAAAATAAGCGAGTTAAATGAATCAGCCGATTCAGAAGGAATTTTTTTAACTGAGTTAGAAAAGAAAAAAATCTTAAAAATAATTGACTTGGTAAACTAACTCAAAAAACTATTGTTATATTAAGTAGCTCCCTAATTAAATAAATTAATATGTGCTCATTGAATGTATTTGAACCGAAACATCCTGGTTTGGGCATGTCAACGACGATAGTAAAATTATACGTACTCTCTAAATAATATGTCAACCAAAGTTACTTTTGTAAAAAAATTCTCATATTAGAGTTTTTTCCAAACAAAATTTCTTCATAAAAACCACTCACTATGCAGCAACTTTGCAGGGATATTAGATGTTGAGGAGCTTCATTTTGAAAAGTAAAATTGCAAAATTTGAGGTGTTTCCCGAAACACAAACTATGCTATCAATCTTTCATCTTCGTTATTTTAAAAAATTGCGATCCCGTACTCTACAGAACTAAAAAATTACCAAAAAAAGGTTTCTCCCTGCGTTTAAAGGCATTAAAATATCACTTGAATAAAAAAACTAACTTCATCTCGAGGTTAGGCTGTTGGCCAAGAGCCAACCTTTTTTCCTCAGTTTCTAAACTGTCACATTCTCATAATATTGAAAAAATAAAACGATTTTCTTTAGGTTGAAGCAACTTCCCTTACAGACGTACGCAGTTTAGCGATGAAAAATGTCCGAAATTTTGAACACACTTGCAACTTTGCAGAAGTTCGTCTTGGAATTTAGGTTTCAAGGTCGGAATTAGTCGTTAGCCAGAGACTTCGTGTTATGTCCAGGTTATGAAGCAATAATAGCGCTTTTGAGAGTGGGTGATACTCAATAAATTATTTATGAGATTCAGAGAGATGTGTGATTTCTGTTATAAAAGCCGTGAAAAACATTTCCTCAACATATTTCATCAAACGTTTTCGATGCTTTTTTTCTTCATTTGGACAAAGTTAAATGATACCGGCAAGGTGAGCTGGCCAGTGTTGTCAAACATAGACCAAGAATTAGATGCTATTCAAATTAATTTTAAACTGAACGAAAAATTTATTCCCCAGAATTGCGTTCATTTTGAAAACATGTGGATTCCTACCGCCTTGAAATTTTTTCATAAATTCGATGTTTTTTGTTTTATTTGACATAGAATCCATGTCATTATCTCCATTTTGTATTGTTTCAATAACAAGAGTAAGCTTACTGAGTTACAAATTTACTTGAAATAATACAAGTCTTTCTACGATTATCTGGAATTTGCACAGAACCTGTTCTCATCTGCCTGAAATACGTTGGTATACTTGAATATAATTCTAGCAAACATGAACTTTTTAGTAGATGTATGTAATTCAAGAGAACATTACCATTTCGGTGTTTTTATGTTCGTGCATCAGCAACTGTTAATTTGGTTGTTCACATTCTAGGTATTAAGCTTGATTTCAAATACTGATTTCAAAGCCATAAATATTTCTGAAGACTGGGATAATTAAATCTACATATGATTTACTTCGATCAATACCTTTATTAAAATGTTAAATGAAACACATTGATTGAAAACGGAGGAAATCGGCCGATATCGTTGTACAAATTTCTAAGGCTTTCAGAAAATGTCGGAGGCAAAACGAAACGAATTGTTTTTATTGGCCGTTGCTGGCACCTGAGTTTATGTTTTTAGATTTCTCTATGAGTTTTACATCAGTGCATTTAGCAATGCAATATTAGTACACACGTGCGTGAAATAAAAATTATTTGAATTTTCCTTTTTACATTGTAGGGTAACATTTTCTCCATATTCATTCATGCGCTCGCTCATTACCAGTGAAAATTAAGTTCAACTGTAGTTTGATACAACAACTGCCCTTTAAGCTGCGTAGAACTTATACGTTGATCATATTCTTCTTAAGATCTAAAATGCAGAAGTTGTTCTGCATCTCTGTATTTGGGAGTACGAACTTCTTTCAGGTCCATTAGAGGGATGTGAAGAAACTCGTCAAAGCCATGGTGCAGTTTGTGCTGTTCTCGAGCCCGAGTCATCAGCCACCAAGTTTTTTTTTGAGTTTCTTCCAGGGGAATTGCTGATTCTAGAGGATGCCCACAAACTTCTCAAGTAACTTTACGCCTCCTGGGGAAATTTTCTGCTTCAAATGCTTTTCAATTTTCTCTCCTGCCAGGATTGATTACCCGGCGTTTGTGGGCTGTGAGGGAGAATCTTGATGCTTTTGTGAGGCGGATAACGCGATGAGACGGATTCAAGGATTCCGTCAATTTCATTGAAGTAAGAGGAGTATTTTAAGTGTGAAGCTTCCATCTGTGTAAGTATACAGTATATATAATGTCTGTTACTTTTCTCACGTTGAAAAGTTCTGTCGCTTATGAAAGATAATTTTATTCTGATAAATGGTCCTTCATTCAATTTCATGTCATTATAAAATAAGGTTAATGCACAAAAATCTCAAAAATAATGAAAAACACTAGACTTTGCTTCTCGTCTCATAATCATCATCAATGGCTGTAGGCAAACTCTAAACTCTGAAGGGAACACAGTAAATGAATTAAAATTAAAAATTTCAACCTATTAACTTAATTTTCATTTAGAAAATTCTAAAGACTTTGGAGTCACAGCTTAAAATTATAAAAACTTAGGAGTCACAGCTCAATGCAGGACGTTGTATTTTGAGCAACAGCGCCGATCTAGGGAGGCTTCCGAACAAGGATACCGTTCGAAACATCGTCTGCTGAGCTGTACGCGTTATTCTTTCTGCTTATAATAGATTCAAGACACTGCGATGTCATTCCATCGTATTGGAGGAAGCAGTGGACTCAAATTACGGTTACGGAACAGGGAGATTTGCATGGTAGAACGAAAATTGAAATTACGTGCAAAATAGGGAAGAACTTTGGGATTCTTTGGCTTTAATATGCTTAGGTGTAAGTCAAGAGATCGCATTTCAATACTTTCGCCATTGCCTGCCATTGGATCGGTACATTAGTAGTTGGATGTTTTTCTTGTTTGCTCAATGTCACAGGTAATTTATTCCGAATAGAATAACTCTAGAATTACAAGCATGTGCATGTTTATAGAAAACATTGCAACTTTTTTATAATTGCTGTCTCATTTGAGTTTGTATTGATTTTTGAATCAGTTATATAGATTATTTTTTCTAGTTTTCCGCTTCTTAGTAGGACGAAAAATTTCGAAGTTAAAATTTTAAGTCTTGTTGTCTTCATTAAAACTTCTCTACTGTCAGTACGGCCGCATAACAAAACAATTTAATTACTCTAAAAACAATAAAAACAAATAAAAGCATACAGGCTTTACTTTAACTTTAATTTCGACTAATAGCGCGATTCAAACATCCTTCGACATTGGAGTCTGAGCCAGCGAAATCTTTTTCCCGCTCACTATCAGCTACGGCGATCGAAAACATCTCACTTGCATTTCATCTTGGTCATAGTTTATTAGAGATGGACTCCGTAACTGCCTGATGGCCAGATCCTCTCTCGTTTTAAGTACAATAAACTTCTTATCCTTTATAAATGAAGCCATCCAATTGAGCCACTTCCAATTTACTGCTCGTAACCAGAGACAAATCATGTGATATGTCCGGCCACTGAGATGCTCGGTTTGATAACGGTAGCTTCCGAGTTGAGATCTAACTTATAAAGTACAGACTTCGTTCGTGATGAAAGATATGCTCTTCCATCATCTGATTAGACGTGTCAGTTGCTTACATGAAGGTTAGTTTATTGAATTGAAGTATGGTTAGAATGCTTGATAGTCAGTTTGATGAATACGCTAGTTTGGAGTCAAATTACAATCTGGTCACTTACGGATCTCTTCTGTAACCGGAATTTCGTTCATCTGCAAGCTACTGGTAGCAAATTTAATTCCAAATTGTGTTCGAGTGATGCAAGAGAATAACTTGATTCTTTTTACCTCGTCTTCCTCGTTTCGATAACAGGTTACGTGGAGTATGAACACTTGCGCAGTAGTCCTGGCTGTCAAGCTCACATAAAGCACAAGACAGAAGAGAATGGTGATGCTCGCTCATAGTTGTTCCTGTAGCATAGGATTGGAGGGGTGATGGGCAATGCTGGAAAATCAGAAGGTCTTTGCATTTATTGAATTATCATATTGAATCTTCTCTTGACGGTGAGGAATAATGGTAAGATGAAATTCTTCGTCGCTTCTGTCAATCACAGAGTTGACTTAGAATTACACTCCCTTGTTAACAAATGGGTGCTACTTGCTAAAACTTTATGATATTCCAAGGCATTATAACATTGGAACAAATGCAAAATATTCCACTTTCATATGTTTTCAAAATATTTCTCTTTTGAAAATATTTCTCTTTTGAAAATATTTCTCTTTCGAAAATATTTCTCTTTCGAAAATATTTCTCTTTCGAAAATATTTCTCTTTCGAAATATCTCACTTGTGTAAATATTTTCTTCCCCCTAAACGGACTGCAGAAGTTCAGGCGCAAGGAAGCATTTCTTGACGAAGGTATCAGTTTGCAGGTCAAACGCGGGTCGTATTTTGGCGAGATGAGCTAAAGCGTACCAAGAGTGGCACTGAGTCACGAGAACATTAACTTTTACGACCCTCAAACTTGAGCCAAGCTCTCTAACATGAGAACGAATGGAAAACATGCATTTCCTACATACCAAAGTAAATTTTGTTGTATCGGTGCAGTGGTTACTTCAGTATAAATAAGGTAACGTGCTAGTATTCACTGGATGATGTATAGACATTGTTCGTGATCCTTCAATGTTATATCTGTAGATGCATAGTAAATGCTGGATTTTCCTTGAGTTCGCTCAGCATGCCTTGGTCTGTATCAGCGTAAAATTGACGCTATCATTGGCCCCTATGTTTTATTTCGTTTATTGGAACATGAAATACATCTCGGTGATACTGCGGCTTTATAATCTCAACTAATCTTTCAATTTAGTACAGCGTGATAAAATGAGCGAATCATATGTTTTTTCGTGGAAATTAAAGAATGAGTTGATTTCAATGATAAAAATGAATCGATTTTACTTATAACTCAGAAGCTATTCGGTAGACACTCAGTGGTCCATGGACTCACGGTTAATGCCAAACTGTGACTAACTGCGGCCAGAAAATTGCGTCACGTCAGGTCGGCTAACGCTTTGGGTTAGTGAGGAGATTGGTGAGGTGTTACATTACTTCATAAATGACTTCATGGAGGACGATGCCAAGTTTAGTTTCTTGAGCTGAAGAGTCTGAAAAGAGAATCGTCGTACACAAACGGAAGAGGTGAAAGGTGTTACTTGTTTGAGGAAGGCTTACCACATTCGTTTTTATGTTTTCCAAGTTCATTAGTGCTTAGATTTTTGACTAGTGCTTAGGTTTTCATTATTAAAAAACACTTTTTATGTTTTTGATAAATCACACATTAAATGTTGCAATTGAAACAAGCAAACGCAAAACAACACTAAGAACGAACTCAACCTTTTTTTGCATTTAGTATAATAGAAAATAGATAAAACAAGCAGATAATAAGCGTAACTCTGTTGAAATTATTTAAATAAGCATATTTGTGAATCATTTGTTTTTGTTTACAACTTAATTTGCGATAAACTATTTGTGTTACAGGCTTTATTTAACTTTCTATTTTCGCACCAATGTGTGACTAATTTCTTCCGCTTCCAAGCTGCAGCATGACACACTTTTTAAGCGACAGAGAATGCACGACCGTCTCCAATACAGTTACTGCCAATGATCAGGGAAGACGATTTCTTTACTTAGAGATATTTTGTTTTCTCAGTTCTTGGAAGAACTGCAAGTGAGCTCTATTGACAAAGGCAACGGTGGGTGGCCGTCGGTTTCGGAGAAGTTAAGGTAACGGCTCTGCTGCCTTCAGACGACTTCCTTATATGCAAGGACCTTCTCTTCGGCTCAAAATATCGGGAGCTGCGCCGCAAAACCTGGCCACTCGCGCTGGCGCCCAAATCTGACCACTTTCCGCTTTCGACGAAAGATTGGCCAGGTTCGGTAATTTTGACCTTAGCTCCAGAAAAGCTTTTGCTTTCATGTTTCTCCTTGCGATAGAATGGCGTTACTTGAAGGCAATCATGTATTTTGGGTGCTTTTAACGTCAAACCAGTTTTACGTGGGATGAACAAACAACTACAACTCAAATAAATTATCTGCATAGCGTTTTTGAAAATGCTTTAGCTACCGTAAGCTTTGAATTGATTATCCATTTACTTCGAGGCATGTCTTTACCTAGTTGATTTAATAGGAATCGTGAATGCCGATTTTAAATATACCCACCGATATAAGGGGTGGTGTTTCAGATGCATATCATCTTGCATATATTGATTTTCCAGAGTTCTTTTAATTAATGCCAGGATGCACTAACGGTTACTCACAACCCTGCCTATCCCCATTTCAAACACTAGGATAGGGAGAAGAATTATTGTGGCTAACGTGATTCTTTTTTCTGACGTGTAGAACAGTCGTGCTCTGATGGGTTTCGATCCCTCGAACCATCCACGTGCATGAAGAGTGAGAGCTATTATCCACTAGGCCACGGTGACCACGTAGTAGCTAAGAAACTGACTGTCATTATTCAGAGAGATGGTTCTCCTAGATCAGAGCATTTACCATCGGTCACAAGATGCTTCTTTAAGTTATTCACGATATAAGAAACAGAATCTCCTTCCAGAAAACTTCTCAGATATTTGAAATAGCAGGATATTCTCACAGACTTACATCAGTCGCTATCGAAGAGTCGATGGCAAAAAATTTTCATCTTGGTTGTCTTCTAGGAATCGTTCAGCAAACGTTTTAGCAAGATTGGACTCCCGGCGTAGTATTATGACGATGTTGCTGTAAGAAAACCTTTCCTAGACCTCCTGCCCTTGTAAAGATTCTGAAAATTATTTGTATTCAAACTTCGTGAACGTTTTCAAGATTTGCTCGTGGTAAAATTTTATTTCTCCAACGAAGAAACTGTAACTGAAGTGGCAGATGAAGCGCATCAACGCTGGTATTTTAGAAAGAATGTTTGATATAGAATACTCTTGTTTTGCAAACAGGTTTTCAATTTTTAAAAATTCTTTTTGAGTTCATAGGAGCAAAAACCTTCTCCGAAACACTTCTAATTTCATGCAACCAAACTCTATTTTTTTTACCTTTACACCTGCTAATTTAAAGGAAGGTAACACGACTAAGACTTTTGAATCAGCTTCATAATTTATAATCATAATTATTCATGCAAAAAAAACAATATTCTTAATTCAGGAATGTAATTTAGTTAGAGGGGAGATGAATTAAACTTTAAACTCAGCTGCATTCATAACAAACAGGGAAATATTGCAAAAGCGAGAGCAAAACCAACGTATTAGAAACTTAAGATTATGTATTGCTATTTTATCAGCTGGTTTAAAGAGAAGAACTAACTGGCATCACAGTAGCAGATTGTTCAAGTGGTCTGAGGTTCTGAGTGAGTTTTTGCTTTGGTTATGCAGCCGAAGTTACTTTAGAATAAAACACAAGCTTGTCTAGTTAAATGAACTCTGCGCAACACGTTTCTCTAAGGAAATGATGCTCATTTAACCCCGATTTTCACGTTCAGCAAATCATCTAAATTCAAATGATCCAAGAATCCTCGTTTCCAGAATGGCTTCATATTTCAGCACTTGGTGTAATGAAACATCTTTCGTAGATTTCTGACTTTCGTAGATTTTACTTCAACCGTACATTCGTTCACACACTTTAGTAAAATAGTCATTTGAGAAATAGCTGCGAGGTTTTTCTTATTATAACATTGAAAATAGCAATATACAGGCTTACATGTAAACACGCAGACCAAACACACCACAAAGACTCACTCCCAACCACGCACATCACAAAAACCCCACTCAAAAATCCCACACACACCACAAAGGCCCCACTCAAAAAGCCCACACACACCACAAAGGCCCCACTCAAAAACCCCACACACACCACAAAGGCCTCACTCGAAATCCCACACACACCACAAAGGCTCCACTAAAAAAACCACACACACCACAGAGACTCCACTCAAAAACCACACACACCCCAAAAACTCTACTCAAAAACCACGCACATCACAAAAACTTCTTCAAAAACCACACACACCCCAAAAGTTCCTCAAAAACTACACACATCACAAAGGCCCCATAGAAAAACCGCACACATTCCAGACACCGCTCACCACCGCACACAAGCAAACATTCCCCGCCATCTCCAGGACACATAGACCCTCCCGTCTAACTTTATGGCGCGAGTTTCTCAGACTTACGTTGATTATGGCATAATCAACAAGAATCTGCACTAATAACGCAATAAAGTGAGACTGAGGCACCTGGGGCTGCAAATCTCTCAGGATCTTCTGACCGCTGAGCCGCTCGCTCACAGACTCCGGCTCCGGCCCACTCCACTTCCTGATGTCCACTCCACTTCCTGATGTTCACTCCACTTCCTGATGCCCACTCCACTTCCTGATGTCCACTCCACTTCCTGATGCCCACTCCACTTCCTGATTCCCACTCCACTTCCTGATGCCCGCAATGGAGCCCACTCTCCCTTTGGGTAATTCTGCTTGATGTCAGAAGGGAATTTAGACGATTTTGTGGCTTTGGAAACGCTCAGAGAGCCTACATGTTTTTCAGGTAATGGTTGCAATGGAAATATGAAAGTTAATTTGAAATGCATTGGTCAAATAATGCAGCCTGTTAAAAATTATGTTACCGTGGGGAGCGTAAAATGATGTGATAATTATAACTGCAGATTTTCATCCGTTATCGTTCTTTGTGTTATGTTGAAATTCTTATTGTTGATATGATATTTATACGTAAATTTTGACTCTCTCACACTGCTGCACAGTGAAGCTTCTGTGACTCCCGCTATGAGCCTCCGGTCGTCTAATAATAGGATAGGTAAAATATCCTGCCCTTACTCCTGCACCTGTCCTGTGACGCGTCCCAAATCTCGCCTGGAACCGTGCACATTCGCATGACCGCAGGAGCTGTGAGCTGCAAAGAATTCGGTGCTCATCGAGACAAGTTTGGCAGTTGGCAGTCCCCTCGAGACGCGCAGTTACGATCGCCAGGCTCGCCCAAGCACGACCATAAGCATCACCTCCAAAAGCGTGCAGTTACATGTACGAGGCAGCGCTGGAACGCCTGCAGTTATACGAGGCTGGAACACTCGTTCAAGTCGCTCTATGGAAGCCAAGACCAAAGCTGGAAAGATCATCTGCAGATCATAACGGCCGCCCAGAGACGCATAATCGCGGCGAAGCACGCCAGTCTCTTTAGCAAACGATGAAGAATTCTTCTAACAGGAGTCATAGGCATCGTCAAGGTGATATACGGATCAAGAGTGAGACAAACTTATTAGGGAATCTCCGAGGCGCCTCAGGCTTTTCACAGAATGAGAAAGCCGTTGGGTTGCGTGGTACAGTAGATGAAATACTGGTCATACTTTAGAATTGAACTAAAACTTGAAGAAATGGTTTAACATTCTATGGGAGCTAAAAAAACACGGGAAACAAATTTAAAATTTTATAAGCCTTGTTAAATTTTATAAGTACTTGGACAAGACATTGGAATACGGCTTTAATTTAAGGATACATTTACTCAGCTAATTCTCCACCAGACAGAATGTTCCTCAGCTATGAGTCTCATTCAAACGTCCACTTCATAGATGTCCGCCACATCATACACCAGGGCCTATGTTGGAAAACTTTGTTACCAACTATAATTTCAGCTCATATTACACTGTTACAAAGTGTTTAGGATAGCCGCGATGAATATTCAATTATGAAAACGTACATTCTAACAGTACAAAAAGAACTTTTGGAACTGGTGTATGAGCCGTCTATCCAAGGCAATCGCACGAGCGCCTAGAAAAAGCGTAATTTCCCATCCTGCCCCCCATCGATAGTTGTATGATCGAGCCCTACGAAGTTCTCTCGTTTTTCTAAGTCAGTCTAATTAAATTTGTCTTTATTGATGTTCTTATAAACGATTCTGCCGTGCGACTCCCACACATCCTTCAGCTGCGTGAATCGGCCAGATATACAAATGGTCGCGTCAAATATTTGCAAATGGTCAAATTTTCCGTCAAGTTTTCAAAAAATTGATCGCCAAATGAGGCTCTCTGGCGTGCGCTATTTCAACTGCGAGCTCACGCACCAAAGATCAACTAGAGCTGCCACCACCCGCCGGTCATATTTCTGTGCTGCCACCACCCGCCGGTCATATCTGTGGGCTGCCACCACCCGCCGGTCATTTCCGTGTGCTGCCACCATCCGCGGGTGATATCTGTGTGCTGCCACCACCCGCCGNCCACCACCCGCCGGTCAAATCTGTGTCCTGCCACCATCCGCGGGTCATATCTGTGTGCTGCCACCACCTGCCGGTCATATCTGTGTGTTGCCGCCACCCGCCGGTCATATCTGTGCACTGCCACCATCTGCCAGTCATATCTGTGCGCAAATTCGAACCCAAACTCCGTGCACTGTCTTCGCTGAGCTGAAGCATAAACTCATCATTTTATGGGGGCCGTGAACTACCAAACGGAGATCTGCAAAATTATAAGGATTATCCGCGAGTGGAAAATAATTTCCTCGGAGATATTGACCATAAATTGCTCCGATTAAGAGTGCTTGAAACTTCATGGGTGGTGGAATGCTCCATTTAGGCTCAGATGAAAACAGATTTCTGATAACACATGCAATTTTGCCACGTGAACAAGAAGAATCGATGTGCAGTCGGACTTTGGAAACTATAAGAACGAAGGATTCTTAAATGAAGGGTGTCTCAAACGAAGGGTCTCTCGTATGAAGGGTGTCTGGGTCTCTGGCAGCTGGACACGAAATGAAGTGCCGAAGCGAAAAACTTTGTTCGCAAAAAGCGATTCTCGATTCGTGTTCTTTGTGTTAATGTCAGTTTCTCACGCATTGCATGTTTTTTAAAATCATATTCAAATTTGATTTGATATGTCAAACGTTCTACTAAAAAAATCCAATTTCAATTTTCAGTTGTTAACGTGAACTAATTAATACGCATCACTTCTGCATTTGGAAATGAAATACTTTGAAGAGTTTTGTGAGTAACAAAGCGAGCAACAGTCATGATTAACTCTCTCATGTCTTCAGTTTAGTTTTCATGAATAGTCACGTTCATTGTCACTTTAGTGATAAAAATGACAAAAATGGTCTATAAACCAGTAGGAATTGAAACTAGCATTTACATACATTTAAATAAAATTAGGTTAATTAATGCATTCCTGGTTACCGTTTTGAAAAAAATGCGTCAAAAGACCTGAAAAAAAATTCACATACTCATTATAAAATTGATAAGAAAGTGACATTCATTAGGATCATTCTTCCTGATTGAAATTTGCCAAAACCATTTTACGTGATAGCCAACGAATGACATTACCATGAATATTTTTCGAAATTATAGAGCATTTTCGTCAAAGTTATGTAGTCTTCTGCGTCAGAAAAACTTTGACCGTTAAAATTTAATGAACTGCTAGCCATTTGATGTCCAAAAATTCTTGGAAACTTTAATTACAAGACAGACTCCTAACGGCACTAGGGCGGAGGAGGAAATGGTGTCGGCCGGCACTGGAAACGAGAAGCCTTCTGTCAGTAAAGAAATGCCGGTTATTTCTAACTTGAGTCCGTGCCGTCCAAACTGAAGGAGTCGCTTTAAAGTTAGAGCAATAATTTATTAGTGAAAATGTTTTCAAATAAATTGTGAGAATGTGTACCTTTTCATTTTTCAAGGCACTGGGAAAGAGTAGCCTTTTGTCAATAAAGAAATGTCAGCTTTTCTAATTAGGGAGTCCGTTGAAACTGAAGACGTCACTTTGAAGTTAGAGCAATGATTCATCAGTGAAATACGTATCGTTTCTTTTTCAAGGCACCGGGAAAGAGTAGCCTTATGTCAGTAAAGAAATGTCAGCTTTTTTGATTAGGGAGTCTGTGCCGTTAAAACTGAAGGCGTCACTTTGAAGCTAGAACAATAACACATTAGTGAAGATGTTTATAAATCGATTGTGGGAATGCGAATCTTTTTTTGAAGTCACTGGAGGGGAAAGAGTAGCCTTCTGTCAGCAAAGACATTTCAGTTTTTTTAACTCAAGAGTCCGTGCCGTCATAACGGGAAAAGTCATTTTTAAGTTAATATTTATCAGAAAACCTGTGATTTAGTAAATTGTGTGAATGTGTTTTTGAACTGCATTCATTAGTGAAACTGTTTCTTAGTAAATAATATGAATGTGTGTTTTTTATTTTTAAATTATTTTAATAATGTCTCAGGACAACACTCGAGTAAATTTCAATCAACTTAAATAGACTGAAGTTCAAAAACTAAAATAGGAAGTCATTTTGTGGTTTTCAGGAATCCAGTTCACAGGAGGGAATAGAGACGGACAGACCAAGCCAGCAAGAAAATATAAATTAAGAAAACGTATGGAAATACTAATACTGCTAAATATTAAGACCCAAAGTTCAGGTTACCTGGAGAGGAATAAAAGTTTTTGTTATCATTTGCGACAAAAAATTCAATATAGATGCTGATCCTCTGGTCATAGTTTTGCGAGAAACAAATGGTTAGAAAAGAGTGACGCTAATCGAATTTTTTTTCTAGATTTTTATTTGTCGTAGTTTTTATTTATCTAAGTTCTATACTAATAACTCGATCGTTAAATAATTGCTTGCTTCCAATTTAGAACTTTTCTTCGAATTCCAGTCTGCTTTCAGAAAAGCCATCAAAATTTTTCTTGTACCGTGAAACATCTCTGAGATCATCTTTTATGTCTCGAACATTCTTACGCTCGTAGATTTGTAAACTTTTAAACAAACTTTCCATCCCGTTTCTCGACTACTACATGACACTAGATAAGGAAAATTAAAAATTGCTTTGCAAAAATACAAAGTGCAGCATTTACTGCAAGGATATGGTAACACTTGCCATGCACTTCTGAGTACGAAGAAACTATCTTACAAATTATGATATGCAAAAGCTGCCAAAAACGCCAAGCTTGAAAAACTTTGAAAAAATGTTTTTAACCCGAGAATCTATTCCCCGCTAAGCGAGAAGGGATGACAAGAATAATTATGAAATTATACAAATATTTATTCCAAGTCCCGTTTTTACTCTCAACATTTTTACGCTTAGCGCACGGTAATATATTACTCCAATAAATAACTTATTTTAATTGATCCCATTGATAGACCATATATAACTTCTTCCCTTTCTACTAACACTGGCCGCTGTTATCATTTTAGGGACAAAATATCCACAAAAAGAATATTTGTAACATATCATTTCTACAAAACAACGAACGGGAATTTTAAATTATGTCAAATGGTATTAGTTAATTTTCACGCAACTGTCACAGTAACACGCAGCTGCCTCACGCCACCGTAGCACGCACCGGCCTCATGCTATGCCACCGCAACACGCAGCTGCCTCACGCACTGCCACAATAGCACGCAGTGGCCTCATTCCACATTCCACAACGGTACACAGTGGCCTCGCCCACTGCCACCGCAACACGCAGCTGCCTCACGCACTGGTGCGTGTGGGTGCGGCGGAAGCATAAGTTGAGCGAGGTGCCCGCCAGGCGGATACCGCGCGAGAAATACGGCGCTGGTGTGCGGCACACTGCCACTTCGCGCGCACACGGGAGGGTTCGTAGCCGAGCCGAGGTGCCGTGACGTAGTGTTGCGATCTGGCGTGGGGATACATCGGGTACTTTCCGTAGAAAGGATTATATATTTGTATATATATATATTGTAATACCTACAGAAATATATATCGTAGTTTACAGAATTGCAGTATTTATAATATTTTAGTATGTAACTTTATTTCAACTTCTGACTCACAATTTAGTGAGTGGTTTTTTTAAAGATTTTACATACGGAAAGAAAAGTACGAGGGTTCACGCGAACATGCAGGGTGGGCCTAAAAACGTTTTCTTTTTACAAATATTCATAAATGGGTAATCAATGGAAGTAGAAACTTCAGCGTCATCCCATTTTGTATTGTTTTGACGAATAACAACACCATTCATAAGAAAAGCCAATGTCTGATACAACGAGGGTTTTAAGAAATTTTTGAAATCTCTCGATAAGCCCATCCGCAAAACGTTTTCCTTTCTCCGAGATAATTTTCTAACAATTCCTGGCAAATTCTTGGTTTATGAAGAAAATAAACTAAAACTCTTTTAATAATTCTACGAACCGTTGACCGAGATAAATTTTTCCATGACGTTGACCTGAAAATTTTTTATTCTCTTCAATTTGGCTGCTCACCATTTCGACTTTTTCTGGTATTCTTCTTGTGAAACGTTTTCCGGAATTCCCCTTGCTTCTATTGAGTATTTTTCCATGCGTAGAAAATTTTGCGTCAGTTTTTCTCACAGTAGGTTTGCTTACACTTTTGCACTGAAAATGATTTCGAAATTGTTGAACTACTTCTGCGACATTTTTTATATCATTGATAGTTGTGACCAAGAATACTCGCTCTTCATTCGTCGATTGTATTTTAGGGGCCGGTGGTGAAGAATTCAATTTCTACATTTGTAAAGTGGAATTGAATTAAGAACGGTCTCATAAACAGGAATGACGTAGCAATGATACATTTTTTTGTCATTTTAAAAATAAGTGTGATTCGCAATTATGAGTATTTGAAAAAGGAAACTTTTTTGTGGCCCTCCGTGTACTCGTATATGTCCATAAAAGAATACGCTACGACTATTATTTTCATGTCCCCACAAAGCGATTTTTAATAAAGAATTATGCCTATTTCACGGCAGAAATAAGTCTATGAAGTAGCTATGAATGTGAATAGTACACATTCACACTACTTTCGTTGTCAGAAAGCATGGAACACAGACCTAATGATGGAATAGAGCGTCAAACGCACACGTGAGCTTTTAGCGATTGTTCGTTTTGGTATAGAGTGCACATTAACCTTCCCTTGAGAGCAACCTTAAATGGCATCTTAAAATGTGACATTGAATATGCAGTTTAAAGGCTTCGTTTTTTTCTGCTTAGTGTTATTGTTTTTCGAATGAGAACGCAGAAATGAAAGCTGTTCACGCGTGAACACTGTTAGCACGTCTAAAAATATTTACTGACTGCGAGAATTGCAATAACACGCAACATTGTTTGATACATTCCACTTAGTGTACAAGTCCCCAATACCAATTTGGATTCGGAACGAATGAAACTTTACCGAAACACTAGATTTTCAATAAAGTGAAACAATATCTCGAAGAGGGTAGGTCTTATAACGACACCGAGGGCATCTTGGGAGCAAGACAAGAATAAAATAGACTGAAATGGAAATAAAAATTTAAAAGCGAAGAA
>JACJUY010007317.1:0-16850 GCA_014220935.1 Platorchestia sp. MABIK
CGATTTGACATTCTAGCCAATCATTTAATCTCACATCTGCTGGTTATATTTGCATGAGCAAGCAGGCTGCTTTAGAGATAATACCTGAACGACATGCAGAAGATAATTTTAGAATAATTTTATTCAGCAGACTTGCACTTCCTTTCCTCTTTATCAAGGAACACACGGAAGAAATTTAAACAGCGAATAAGTACAAAATGGTATCGTAAGATGGAGTGAGCAATAAAGATATTTCTTCAGATAATTTTCCTACATTCAGACCCATCTAGCATGACACGCTTGCACATCCACACCCTTGAATCCACACCCTCAAATCCACACCCTTAAATCCACACCCTCAAGTCCACAAATCCTCAAATCCATAAATCCTCAAATTCTCGAATCCACAAATCTTCTAACCCTCAAATCCACAGATCTTCAAATCCACACCCTCACATATACACCCTCACATCTACACCCTCAAATTCTCTTGAACGATAACAAAGTTTTGTAAATGAAAATAAAGGATGATCACAACCTGGATTGATCATTGAAGACCTTTCCTTTGACACGTTAACTACGTTTGCACGATTGACTGTTAGTTAGGTTAGGTTGTGAGTAACAGAATTGAGAAACCGACTTCACTGCCTGAATACTTTTCAATCGTTTTTAAGATGTTTCAGAAAAATTGCAAGATGATATTCTCTCTCGTATGCTAAAATTTATTTAAAAAACAGTGAAGTAATTAAAATATCTTCGAAGCAGCTATTTTGGAATTTTCCATAAAAAAGAGAAAACCAGGAAAATGGTATAAAAAATTTTTCGTTAAAATATATTCTCGAGACTGTAAAAGACTCGTGAAAAATGGACGTTTCGAGCCTTCGCTCATCATCAGCAAAACAAACTCGAACAAAAAGTCATCTGTAAAATACAAAAAGAAAACAACTGAAAAAAACACATGTCATTACTCATTGACTTGGGATAAAGGAAAAAAGCTAAGATGATTATTTAAAACAGGTTTCGTTTAAAAAATGGACAGAGACTCTAAAATCTGCAATTACGAACACAGCTTTGCCCTGGCTATGACTTTGAAACTATTTTTCTTGATTGCTGTGTCGCATCAAAAGCATGATTTCGGAGTTGGATGGATTTGCTAAAATGTTTCCTGTCCGGTGGCTCCTACCTTGATTCTCGGTAATCCTACATCCCATAGTACGGGTAGTCATGCCCACATACTCAAATGCACAAAGTGCACATCTATATTTGTAAATTAGCGATGCCTGCATTTAACTAGGAAGTCTATCCTTGAATCTACAAAAAGATTCATTTAAGTGATTTTTGATTAATATTAATTAAAATTTTACATTACTGAAATATTTTTGTAATAGCTCCAGTTTTTTATTTTTCATTAATTCTGACTGAGGTCCAAAGTAAGGGAAACATAGAGAGAGCGTTCGTACAGAATCTGCTGCTTGTTGAAAGTCCGGAACATTTGCATATTTCTTATCCAAAACCTTCCTAATTTGAGATTCAACAAAACCACTAGAAAAGCCATTATTCCTAAAAAATAATTACTTTCAAAAAGGAAAATTCCTCGTGTAGAAACAGATAAGAGCTGCACATATTAAAAGCACGGCATAATAAAACTTTGATAAAATCCAGTTTAAAAATGAAGGAGGAAAAACTGTAAAAACTTGTTCCTAGACTTGTGAAACAATTTTTTTTCAACACGGAACACTCAAATTTATCAACCTCTTTATGCACCAGACAATCTAGAAATGAAAGCTTGCCACCCACTTCACAATCTATCGTAAATTTTATATTTCTTTGCTTGCTGTTGAGGTAGTTTAAGAAGAGCGGAGCATGAGCCTGGTCCCGAAAAAGTAAAAAGTTGTCATCAACGTATCTCCCATAAAAAACATGTTTAATTGATTCAGGACATTCGTCCAGCCATTTCTTTTCCCCAAGACACATAAAGATATTTGGAAAGGTTGGAGAAAGCGGGAGACCCATACCTAGACCTTCGAATGTACGAACGCTCTCTCTATGTTTCCCTTACTTTGGACCTCAGTCAGAATTAATGAAAAAACAAATACTGGAGCTACTGCAAAAATTTTTCAGTGATGCAAAATTTTGATTAATATCGATCAATAATCACAAAAATGAATCTTTTTTTTAGATTCAAGGGTAGACTTCCTAGTGAGATACAGGCATCCCTAATATATAAATATAGTGCACTTTGTGCATCTGAGTATGTGGGCATGACTACCCGTACTCTGGGATGTAGGATTGCCGAGAATCAAGGTAGAAGCCACCGGACGGGAAACATTTTAGCAAACCCATCCAACTCAGCCATCTGAAATCTTGCTTATGAATGCGACACAGCAGTCAAGAAAAAAGTTTCAAAGTCATAGCCAGGGCAAAGCTGTGTTCGGGTTTGCGGATTTTAGAGTCTCCGTTCATTTTAAAACGAAACCTGTTTTAAATAATCATCTTAGGTCATTTCTCTTATCCCCAGTCAGTAAGTAATGACATACGTTTTTTATGAGTTGTTTTCTTTTTGTATTTTACAGAAGATTTTTTGTTCGAATTTGTATTACTGATGATGAGCGAAGGCTCGAAACGACCATTTTTTACGGGTCTTTTACAGTCTTGAGAATATATTTTATTGCAAAATGTTTTATACCATTTTCCTGGTTCTCTCTTTTTTATTGAAAGTTCAAATATCATACTATTCATTCACACTGACACGTGAATGAGCAATTTACCTAGTGTTGCACATATATATCTATGTAACAGGAAGTCACAATGCTAAACACTGTAACAGTGATCGGGTTTGGAAAGACGATTTAACTGAGATTGTTGAAGAAGCAGCCCGAGTCGTGGCTGTTCATTTGCTTTAAACTGAGAACGATGATCTTGTATCAGTTTTCCAAACTTTCCTGAGGAAATTTAACCTTTATCTAAGTCTCTAGCAACGAATTTTTGGCTCTTGAAGAGTCAGAATATCCGATTCCCACCATGAATTTGTGATGTTTGAATTCGAAGTTGTTGCGTTTTAATTTATTCATGTTTGCTCGTAATTGACTTTTTAAAGCATGTGATGAATATTGTCTACTTACATTGGATTCCCAATGATTGCTTGAATTGTTTTCATGCTCTAGAGTTCTATTAATAGTTTGTTATTCTATCAGAGCTGTGTTAAACTCATCCTGATCGAATTGAATCTAATAAATGGGGTTAATTCCAAAAACTAACATTAGTTTCTACGATCTTTTGCTGCTGAAAATATTTTTTGGACAAATGTTGCTCTTTATAATTTATTTATTTCCCATTTTCAAGGAAATTTATTGTCAGTAGTTCATTCAATTTTCGCACGAACTCTAACATATCTCTAAATAACATTTTCATCCTTCATAAAATACAGCGCTCTAATTTAATAATGCTATAGAAATCCCCATGCTTAAATTTAGCTGCATTTTCGAAAATAAATTCTGCCAAAATTTCTTAGAATAAATTCTGTTTAATCATTCATGTTTGACTATGTGCCATAAATTATCACGTTTCATCTAAATGGACCCTCAATGTTATTTTGTTAATTAAGAAAATATGACACACCTGAATATTTTTTCAGAAAATGGGTGTCTTATTCAGATAAATCACTCCTCCAAATCTCAAAGAAAGATGCAGAACACTTCCCGATGAAAGGATGGATAAGCTGAAATTCCACGAAGGCGTCACGAAGCATTGAAATTTGTAGGCTCTCAAGAATGCACTCATCACTTTGAAAGCGTGAATCGCTCGAGAAACGCTAGAATACATTTTTTTGCCTGATATTTAAGGCTCTACGTTTCACTTTAGATTTTTCCCAGAACATCGAGTGGACTTTGTATCGTGATGCATCGAACACGATTGAACAAACCGTCTCACTCACTCAAAGCTAAGTGGATTTTGAAATGGAAAGACTCGGTACTCGGAGCACCTCACCGAATGTTGGAGAGGGAAGCGGCATTTATTTTGATGGATTTTCTGTGTACACTCTTTGTTACAATTGAATAACTTTGCGTTGCATGATCTCGAATAACTCTCGTCATGGTTTTCCCTTTACTGACGCTGAAGCAATACACAAAATTTCCTTCCGTAAAATTTACTGTTAAATTATTCAGGACAATGCAAAACGCATGGTGAGTTTAATTTTTCGAATGTTAATGATTGCTTTGTATTTCATATAATTGACAATGGAAGTGAGTGTTATTCATCCCCCACATCAAATTTATTACATACAATGCAATTATTTTTCGAGGCTTTCAATCTCGGCGTCACAGAAACATTCGTGTTCAATGAGTAACAATTAATCTTGACAGGACGTACGTGTTTTTCTTAATTAATGTAAATATTTTCAGGAGTATATCATACAGGCCTGGCTATAAATTTTAGTTTTTGAATTACTCCCTTGATTTTTTAAAATTGAAACTTAAAATTGCTTCTTCATGAAGTTTGAAAGAATAAGAGCGAATACAATTGCTAAGCTTTCTGTTGATCGTCCTTGCGACACGCCTCGGACAAAATAGAACGTGGCAACAGAAATGAACCGAGTGGCAGATTATCGAATTACAACCCAAGTGCTGTGCAGTCAGACAGAAATCACGAATAGACACCAGAGTAATTCATTCACGATTGTCATTTTTCATGCAAGAGCAATAGTAAGAGAAACATTTTCATGAAATATCTACTGTGTAATATATGAGAACGTCCCTTCTATATTGATTTCAGCTTTTCGTTTGTAAAAGAATTAGTAGACGATATAACCAAATGAATACAACAACTTTCACTTACTTGTAACTTAATGTTCTTGGGACATGCCTCTCAACTCAATTTATTATCAAATCGCTTGCAGTTCCCGAAGTTGATATTATTCTACGGTTTTCCTTTTAGTATTGTTGATGAAGCTTCTATTGTATGCATTCGTTTTCGGTTATGCTGCTTTTAGTTTTGGAGTTTGAGTCCCCCTTTTCAGTTTATTTTTTGGTTCTGATTATCATGCGAACAAACAAGTAAAAAAAATCAATCGTTCTCCCCAACACTTAGCTTACTTAAATCAGAAAATGAATATAAAAATTTCTAATGGGAAAGTTTTTGCTCTGCACGAGTCTTAATGAGATATCATAACACGTTACTTATGTGATTTAATTGATAGTGATGAATAATTTTCCAATGCTTTTTGGTTTAGCTCGTTATTATTCTATAACAGAATGAATATTAATCCCCATGTATATTTGCCTGTATAAGGGAGCTTCAAATAAGTAGCCCCATTTATTAATCATTGCTGAGATGAAAAAGTGTATGATGGAATATTCATCAGATACTACACTCGACGTCACAATCAAAACTTCTTAATCTTACCACTCGGACACCATTCGTATGAATTTCATTGTACTAAAAACTACTTGACAGTTTAGTTAGAAGAATAAAATTCCTTAAATTCCCTTAGAGAATCAGTTCTTATTGATATTTATCGCTGGCTTCTTCAAGGGAATATCTAAAATCTATCGAGGACGCTCAGACCGTTACAAGTTTTACTTGGAGCGAGAAGGTTAGGAGATAAACCCTGTAATGGTGGCTTGAGGAACTTCTGAACGCGTTTAGGGTTTTCTCGAGGTCCGAGTCGAACGATCCTCCCAGACGGTGGTTTATCGTAGGCCGTTTCTAGGCCTTACGACCGGCCAGGCTGGTCACCAAATGCTAATCCAATTGCTCCAAATTCGGCTTAAGTGCGCCTCACTTGAATTTTTATCAAAGGAAATTTCCACAGAGACTTGATACCGACCGGGCGATCGTGGCGTGGGCTGCAGAAATTTCAGATCACACGACCTGCTGCATTTGAAATGGGTGCCAAAACTCTTATGGCAGCCCTACGCACTGAGAAAATAGCGTTATTGTCGCAGTGTTCAAGGACAAAAATGTGTAGCACATTGTTCCTTCGTATGTTTAACGCATTTTCAGAACAACTTCATTCACGAAGAGTCGTAATTAGTTTTCATAAAAGCAACATTCACATACAGACGGAAATCAGGAAATGCATTTATGATATATCCTAAAAACTCTTGAGCTTGGTAAGTGAATTATAAGGGAATCATGAGAGGTCTAAGCTCTGTAACAAATTGAATTTACTTAAAGACGCGTTATATCCTATAGTTGGGAACGAACTTTAGAAACGTTCCTGGAGGTCAGTTCAGTTTCGTGTAACACTAGCTGGTCAGTTGCTGCTCTCCGAGTCCCACTGACTTTCACTTGAAAAAAGCAGAAAACATCCTTACGCAAGAAAACAAATGCCTTAATTAAAATAGTAGCATTCCCTTAAGAGAATTATCTGTTGAGTGAGAGATAAAATAAATTTATGTTAAAACCTTTTCGAACCACTTCAAGCACCAGGAGCCGTTCACAATTTTTCAACGAGCAAAATTCACACAGAGACAGTAACCGGGAAAAAATGTTCTATATGCTTGTAGCAAATTAATTTTTAATTATCGGAATGAGAATTAGATAGAATAAATTTGCTCGTAAATATATATATTTTTTGCTGTAGCAGGGTCTCAGGGTATTCCTTCATGAATTATAATTCATGAACCTATACCTATTATTTGTTTAGTTCATTTATCATTAGGGCAAAAGACTGGTCGAGACTAGGCGGCAAAGAATGCTAGGCAGCGTTAGGTGCAACTGCAGAAAATGAAACTCTCGGTGATTGTTTTTATCATATAAAGAATGAGGAAAAATTGTCCGCATTTCGTGGATTGGTGCTAACTTGACATACAAAAGATAAACTGTACATGATTCTTTTTGGCATATCAGTCGATGTGCAGTCAAGAATTCCAAGTCAATTATTTTTTAGAACTTCATTTTTTCCAAAATCTAGCAGGGATTTCTTCCCGATTTTATGTAATAAACTTATTTCTGATCGTTTTTTAAACATTTCATTTTATTTTAGACCATAATTATTGTCAGTGAAACGACCTGATGTTCCGGTGTGCTGCTTCATTTTTCTATGATTCGATTTCGGAACTTGCCAATTGAGTTCTTTCTGACGACCCGTTTACTGCTATAACTTCAACTTCATGTTTTCCTTTAGAAATTCGTATGCTAATAATTTCCAATATTTTCATGTTTCTGAACTAGTAACTCGAATGGTCGAATGCTACAATTTTTTCTTTTGGAATTCTGACAGACGAGACCTCTATGGCTGCTCAGTCTTTTCAGCTTTCAGAACAGTAACTGTTGGTGCTATAGTGGAGTATCGTTTATATATTAGGTTCAGTTTGTTTGTGAATAATTTTCTCTGTAGTTAAAGTCGATTCAGGATAGTGATGTGTTAGAGTGTATTATTGTCTGTTTTTTTTCGATTTTCTCTTAATCTACCTCCTAGCTGAGTTAAGTACCCAGAGGATATCCTAACAACAATCGTAAGTAGTAAATTGTATGATCATTGTAATATTATATTCGAATCATTGTAATATTGTATGAAGAAATATTGTTGGAAACGGATCGAGGACCGAAACGCCATGACTTTGTTACACAGCTTTAATAGCGCTTTTTGTCACTGTCACTAACCTGAATTTATGTTAACAGTTTTATGCGATGACTCCTACTCGCTCAGCCCCACTTGCTCAGAATGCCAGCGAAATTAATTCTACTACATCAGGCGGCTTCAGAAAAATGTCTGACTTTGAGGAGGTCGTCCAAGATCTCGAGACGATGCCGTCAGGAGCGTGTGATAGCCCGATTACAGACACTTAGAAAACAACGTCCACACATGTAATTCATTCAAGAGCTCAATAATCCTGAAATGTAGCGATTAGCACGTTTTTCCCTTAGGAATGTTATTTACAAAATATTGTGTTTATTTATTTCAAAAGGATTTACATTTAAATTTTATAAACAATTTCAATTAAAGTCATGCTTTTGAAATTGAACAGACGCTCGACCTGTCCACAGTGATTACATGACGAAAAATCGAAATAAGCTCAAGGCCCTCAATACTCATTTACGTATGAAACAGATCTCACAATACATATCTTTTCACTGGTATCAATTTCTGTATTTCAATGCCTATTGATATTTGCAAAGCCCCTCCCTACCATCACCGTCTCTTCCCCGCCAGCAGGCTTGTCACTTCATGATCACAAATTACAGCACAAGTTGAAACTAAATAAGAAAAAAATTAAAAGCGAGAGCAAATTCAAAAGTCACTCATATATAACTTTTTTTGGTCTATTATTTTCTGAGTTTAACAGCAAGGATAAGCCTCTGTAATGTGTTGAAAGTTCATTGGTTAAAATTGGGTGGAACTAGACTTATAAAAGCCGAATTTTACAGTAACATCAAGATATTTATTAAAATCTGGCTCACATCAAAAGGATTTTTCAAAAGGTAGAAACTCCAATAAACACTCACCCAATTAACACTTAAAACACTCATTAGCAGCTAGTAAGCTGGATCAGAAACAGAGCTACAGGTACCTTCCACTTCAAACTAGGCCAGATTTCTCACTATAAATCACGGGTTAGCATGGTACAGCTCAAACGCAATACAGAGTTTTACAACAAACTCTAGACTAACGAAGGTAAGTAAATACGGGCGAGAGAGCAGGCAACACACGGGTCGACACTCGAGCGAGAGAGCAGGCAACGCACGGGCCGACACACGAGCGAGACAACAGGCAACGCATGAGTCAAGCGAGTGAGCAGGCAACGCACTGGTCAAGCGAGAGAGCAGGCAACGCACGGGTCAAGCGAGAGAGCAGGCAACGCACGGGTCAAGCGAGTGAGCAGGCAACGCATGGGTCAAGCGAGAGAGCAGGCAACGCACGGGTCGACGCTCGAGCGAGAGAGCTGGCTGAGGCAGCGATAGATGAGGCATTGAGGCGATGCGATAGATGAGACGTCGCACGAACACCGAGCTCATCAAGTCGCATGCGACGCGTTGCTTCAGTACCGTCCACTGAAGCAACTCGTATCGCATGAGAACCCAATAAACATTTTGCATCGGGCAACAACTCAAGCCCTGCTTTGCAGCGCTCAACTGCTGATGAGCTGCGCGGCGGGAAATTTTATGTATACAAATTCTAGTGACCGTAACGCTCTGCTCTGTAATGCCCATTTGCATAACATATCCTGGAAGTTTCTGCTTTGTTCAGCACATCACTTGAATCATACAGCGTCGATCGTTCCTGAACAAGTCATATCAATTTTTCACTTGTGCCCATTTCCGGTTGGGAGGCCATCACAGAAAAGTTAATTAAGCTCGTACGTGATTTCCAACTGCCAGACAAGCTCAATCCTCGAAGTCGTTGGCCAGTGCTAGCTGCAAGCGGTATGGATGCCAAGCAGAGCCATGCTTTTGTGTTTCATGTCCCGCAGCATTGCATAGAACAATCTTACTCATTTCAATTGGCATTCAGTATGACTATTTAATGTCTATTTCAGTTATTTGAGGGTTTTGAAACTGCTTGGTATGTTTTTTTTTTGCGTTATGGTATATGTTTCATACCAATTATCGATAGTATATGAGAAAAGCAACTTTATACATTGTCTACCTGAAGTCAAGGCTACACTATGCTCTTTTTACTGCGCAACTCTGAAGCATTTTTTAAGCTCTGAGTGTCACTCGTTGCACGAGCGGCTACACTGCGCTCAGTGCATGGCAGCGGGAGTCAGACTCAGTTGCACGCCGCGGCCCGGAGAGAATAAACGTTGATGAACGTGCGCTCTTGCCAGTAGCTGTCGCATGTGCGATAGGGAAGAAAAAGAAACTGTTTGATGATAAAAACAGGAACGACAAGAATGACTCACGCTACCTGTCTATTTCCTTCATGTATTAGTAATTTACTGTAAATCAAAGACATAACTGCTCAACTATGTTTCATAGTGACGAATGCTAATTTCCGATTAAGGTATCTAATTAACAAGAATCAGGGCTGATTTACTCAAGATTAATTCTACATATTTTTTGAATAATAATACACCGTATTCATTTTAGATTATATTTTTATTTGCTCAAGTATATATGCTAAGGGAGGAATTACTTAACTTATGTACTTTCAAAATATGAATAAAAAATTAACCTAACTCACCTGAGCGACTACTTGACCATGTAAATTTGATGTTCACTGCTGGCTCTCTGCTTCATCTTTAAGAAATGACAACACATCTTAGCAAGATAGGGTCGGTCGCTGTACATCCTCTGTACCTGCTTTGATATTTTTAAATGCCCAATTCGGCTTAAAAATTCTGGATCCTCAATGTATGAATTTTCTTCTTATCATATCAACTGTCAATGATTTCTCAGGGTCTAGAGCTGTTAATATAGTTTTGTAAGCTAATTCTTATAAATTTATACCTTGATGCGTTGAATTTTTGACGTTTCAGAGGCATTCTTTTGCTTTAAATTGGTCTCTGAGCTTAAGCACCAGCTTGCGTGGCCAATCACTCAATATAAAAAGCGCACTCCATGATAAAGTGCAACTCCAAACTGGAAGAGCTTTTGAGCGATGACCTTGAAATGATGTGTAGTTCATTCCTAACTACGCTCTACAGATGCTTGCTGCGCAAGAAGACGCGTCAAAAACCGCACGCCTTGGAAGTTCATGCAGCACTCGTGCAACCGACATGCGTGCTTCAAATTTGGGTGAGTTGCGCGTGAGTTGCACGAAGAAACGCATAGTGTAGAAGCGCCTTAACGCTGTCGCCCAAGCATGCATCACTTTTACGAGAAAAATTTCTTGCATTCTCCTAAATAGTTCCCCATCAATTATTGTTATATTCATCCATTTGAAACCAAAATGACGTTATGACGACCTGCACAGAAGCTAGTGACCATCGCCTCGTCGCTCGAAAAATGCAACATGCAGCAATTTGGTGCGACAGACAAATGAGGAGGAATGAAGGCAGGAGTCGTATCGCCTCAGTGGTCGGTGAGCTGGTCAACACAATGCTATTCCTACGGTGCTACAGATGAACGGTGCGATTTCGCAAGGCGTCGCACCAATCGCATCGCATCGCCTCAGCGGGCGGGCTGCCTGAAAGATCGTCGATCAGGACCTCCACCATTGGCGCCACAGCTCCGAGATCGGCAAGGAGCCTCTGCTGTTGTTCCGAACTCCAAATCAACTTCTTCCTTACAACCTCGGCCTAAGAATAAAACTACACATATATACATTATTATGCAATTATTAACCTATAATTAAAAGGTACACTTAATTAGTTCCTCCTCCCCCCTTCATCAATAATAAGTGTATGTAAAGCTATAAAAATGTTAACAAAAAAAGATTACACAGATTAGAAATGAATGATGATAAAGCATTGCAAAAGATTTCTTTTTCCTATGGTTCAGATAGGAATTGCTATATCAACCTATCTCTGGTTCACCAACGAAAACACATGATCTTTCAGTCATGTTTATGCCATGATACTGAAAGCCATGTTTGCTAAGAAAAACAGTGAATCGCTTTAACCTTTCATTTTCTACAATGCGAAAGCAGTGGACGAATAATCATGTTGAAAATGGCGTTACTAAAATTCGCGAGTTGACAAGTATCATCCTATTCACACACGCGTAAACATGCAAGTAGGAAGACAAGAAACACAAAAGTTTAAGTTTCATCTTAAAATTTTCGCTGTGCCGGCAGTTTGTTCTTACATCGTTTATAATAACCATACGAAATCCTTATTATAAAACAGGTCACAATATAATTGCCGCTGGAGACAATTTTTTTGCTCTACAGAAGCCAAATTATAAACGTAACGACACCAGAAAAATTTCATCATATGGGGTATGTCTGCCTTTTTTGGGGAAAGGTCGCCTGATATCGCGAGCGTATCCACAGCTGCCGGAGGGCGCAATTTGGCGCACGAATCAAGAATCTCGGTTGGCTTCATCCCCAATTTGCGTGGGTCGTAAATTTCGCTATAATTCCGCTCTTTTTAACATATACTTTAATAGAGGAAGATACACCGAAACATGAAGACCTTCATATTGCAAGCGAGACTGCGCTCTGGGGCAAAACTCTGCAGAGATTTATAAGTGTGGAATTTTCACGGGAGTTTTGAAAAGCTTTTAGGAAACTCGAAAAAATACACACCGCCTGTAATGAATCGTGATGAAATGAACTTTTTATCAACAATATGTGTCAAAAGAAATAGTATCCAACATTGGTTTCCTTTATGAGCAGCCTTTGCAGAGAATTTGTTCTTATTGAATTGCCAAATATATTAGTTTTGAATTTTACAAAGAGATTTAACATGCTCGTTTAATTAAATTATTTCTTTTTGAACTTGATAGATTAAGAAAATGAGAGCTCGTCTGTTCCCACAAAATATCGACTGTTCACAGAATATCAGCAAAGATGGTTCAATAGTGAAATCTGAAAATTGTGTCTCACTGGAATTTTACAATTTCTCATGGCTGATTTAGTTCAGAGGGATATCAAGTTCAAGAAGTTAAAGGTCAAAAATATATCTGCACCGTGGTTCTAGGAGATCGATCTTTGCACGCTCTCTCATTCATTTGCAAATTTACTTAACATACGAAAATCTAAAGTCACAATTAGTCGTTAATACCATTACTTTTCAGAATATATTGAAAAATAAAACACATCTAACTCGAATCTGCATATCCCTCAGCATTAAACATGAATCGGAAGTTTGTATAAGATAACATTTTCAGGACACCAATGTATTGTTATTAACGAAGAGTGATTAAACTATTTAGGTAACTCAAATTACAGATGTATAGTGTGCTTTTTGACAGATATGTGATGATATTTAAGGCATCCGTTTAGCTAATTCACATTTGAACCTTGGGTCACATAACTGATGTTTGGGGTCACGTTATCAAGCTTAGTTATCGAATTCTTGGGTTCATTTTTCTGTTTGCGAACAGAAGGTTGGCCAAATGAGCAGGATAGACACAGAATAACGAGTAAAAGTGTGCGAATAAATCAAATTATATAACTTTGTTACGTGTGTTTTTTGAACCTGAAAACCACTACACGCTTACGCTCTTTTTGCTGAGAAATTAACTTTTTAATTTGAAGAAAGTAATGCCCAGGAATCGGTTTAACAAGTGCGTTCGTGCAGTGGGACGGAATGGAAATATCTATTCTGCACTTTATGTGTACCGCTTTTTTTAGAATAGCAGTCAACGAGAAATCGTTGTTCAAGGCATGAATCATTTTAGTTCTAATACTGCATGGAATTATTCTTGCGCTACGATAAAAAACATTCGATTACTTTGAAAACAAAGCGACTGCAGTGCTTGTGGAGTCCCGCCCTTCCACAGACTCGAGAGTTCGCAATAATTTCACTTCGATCGCATGGAAAAAATCCACTTGGAGACACAAAAACGCTTAATATTTTTACAAGGTATCTGCTTCCGGTTAATTGCAAATGACGGGTAAAATAAATCAGTCATTAATTAGCGTTTTAATTATGCATGGGTAAGACATCGGTCATTAGTTACATCTCTTTAATAACAATAGCTAGTAACCCGGTTTTTAAATAGGTATTAACGATGGATTACATTGTTTAGACGTTGATGTTAATGTGACTGGCGGGCTGTCCCAAATTGCCTGGATTTAATTCAGAAAAATTAAAACTGATTCAGCATTTGAGTGTTGCCAATGCGACGAAACTCGCCATGGAGGAGTGGTGAAATGAGCCTTGAATTTCCTGATGTATCCCACGTCATGTATATGCTGAGAAGGTATTAATGAACAATTGGCAAAACTACATCTTGTAAGAACTTAGATCCACCGCTTTCAATGTAATTCGCCTCCGAATTGTTAGAATATATTGCTTATGCTATACGTGAGCAAAAGCTTGATGACGTTTCCGAGAACGTTTGCTATTTTTCATCAATTTTAATTTTTTTTTATTTGTCTTGTCACCCACCATCCGTTTTAGATCATTCCAACTGTTGTATTTCAATGAAGGCTCGATCAAACTTCAATACAAACGGTTATACTTGGCGTTGTTAAAAATAGCACACACAATTTATTTCACCAAAAACTCACTTTATTATTTTTTCACTCTGTTTTAATTTTTTCAATAAAAATAAGCATTTTTTCAACATGCGTAGTAAATTGAATGCAATTTCTTCCATTTCCCAGTGAAATGAAAGCTAACAATATTTTTGGAGCAGAAAAATTGATAAATTCTACATGAAACTATTTGCTTGCCAGTTGCTATGGTGTTAATTGAATCGACGTCTTCAGTAGTCAAAGAGCTCCAGAAAGTCAAGGTCAATATTGCGGCCTAGGTCAAAATTTTAATTGAAAATATTCTCACATATATCCAAATTATTGCGTTCGTTTGGCTGTTTTACTAGTGCAGTTTGTGTTGTAAAAATTTATGAGCACATTGGTGGGCACCTCAAGGCCTTGCATCTGGAGAAAACTGGAGTACACGGCCCTTCAAAAATGACGGCATTAGATGTTTTCTTAAATTAATTTTCCTGACGTGGATGACAAACAAATACATACGTCCATCCTAATAGCACCCGCTATTGAAATGTTCTTGTGCATGTGACATGGTGAAATTCGTATAGCAGATCCGATCATTAAACCTCCTTTAAGAGCGTGACAGACACACGGACCAAGCCAGCAAGCAACCAGGCATGCAAGCAACAACTGTGTATTATTATAGGGAGGAAATGTTACATGCGAGCTTTTGCGGAGTGCCGAAGAAGTTACGGGGATGCCGCTAACTTCTGAACTCAAAGTTACCGACGAAATTTCCCCTAACAAAGTGCGTCTCGAAACACTGCGCTTCAATTTAGAATCATGACCGCGTGCATTATGCATTTAGGGTTTTATGAAGCTCTCTAGAGTACAGGTCTCGCCTGAAATGTAAAACATGCTTAAAATTTTCAACAATATTTTGGCATACTTTTACGTCAGCAGCAGGCGAAGTAAAAAACCTCTACACCTTTAAATCAAGATTTTTTGCACATTCGAGTTGAACAGAACAATAAAAATGTATATCGTCATTGGAAACAATTTTTTCATTTATCACTGAATATCGTTTATGTCTCAAGGCGGCGTCACACGATGACCAATCCGTAATGCTACGTTTCCTAATTGATCGGGTAGCTTGACGGAATTATGAAGAGAGCTGTCGCACGCTACAGGATTCAGGATTATACAGGGTGGGCCGGAAGTAACTGATCCTTTTAATTAGCTAGCTGAGTAAATAGGATTCCGAAAAAAAACATACAAATGTTACTCCTTCAAATAAAATAAAGTTTTCCGTTTATTAGCAAATTAAAAGGGTCAGTTACATCTCGCCCGCACTGTATATTCCTGTTTGCTGCTTCAGTAAATAGGAATAATCCATAAATACAAGTAAATAAGAACGCACCGACCCAGTTCTCCACCATTTTGGTTACCAAATGGTGACGATGCCCGTATCGAAAATGCACCGTAGTTCATGGCTGAAATCTGACGGTTCCGTAGCGCTAGACAGACCGAATAGTACCGCTGTGTAGACGGTTATGACGAAACGTAACCATTTGGTCTCCGTGTGACGGCGGCCTAAAGATATAATCTCAAATCAAAGAATTTGTAAATCTCTAATGTAAAATCAAATCTTCAACTCTACAACGTCTCAATCAGCTACTGAGTATTGAAGCACATTCAATCTCGAATAAAAATCCTTCAGATCTGCTGTTTCCTTTACATGTGCCAATGATGGATTTATCTTGAGCGGACTGTATTATCCGGAAGGTCAAAGCTTCAGCGAAAGAACGGCCATCTCAATGCTCTTACGCACAACGTATGATCGAAGAATACATTCCGAGCGCATCTTCATGAGAAAAACCTCCATTGCTCCTCACTGCCCCTGAAAGCCCAAGTTGGCATCGCTGTATGAGTGGTGCGCTAGCCCAAAAGAATCCCAAATTCTTTCTTTCTTCCAGGGCATAACCTTCACGATACCCTCTGGCGTTGGTGCTCATCTAGGGTCATAGAACTCTGACATGTCGTGCATCCCATATCAGGTCGTTCTAAGCTGGAGCCGGCATTTGTTCGGGGTTCTCTATCAGAAGTTGGTTCACTGCTCCCGAGAAGTAGGGTTACTGTGGTTCGTTATTGATGAATCATCCGTGGAGGCTTATTTTCATTAACCATATCACTACGCTCAAGGATTGTGAATTTTTTCAGTTCATATCAATTGATTTCATGATCTGATTTCCCTGACCTGTGGGTGAGTATATTGCAGAAGAAGCTCGTAAATGACGAGGATGTTGAAATTATTAATAAAATTATGTTCCAATTTGACGAAATAACAATTGCATCAAATGCTAACCACACTTTGAAAACTGTGGATCATTTTCAATCATGACTGCGCTGCTAAAGCTAAATTTTAATTTCTTCCGATCACTGCAATCTACATAATTATTCTGATAAGAACATTCAACCAATTTTATGGGACACTACCGAAAAAAATTAGGCCATTTTAAAGTTGGGCTCAAAGCAATTTTGATGACTTGAATAGTTTAAAAATTAGATAGGAAAAGAAATTGATGTTCAATAATTGATGCTCTTTTCACTTTTTCATATTCATTAACTGATGAAAAACTCTGAAATGGTTAGGAAAAACCCTGTTCAATGCTATCAATAACGTTTCAGCATAACGTGTTGTCCTCAGCCTGAGCAATCACTACTAACTTCATAGACGCAACTAAGGGGTTGTTCATTATAACTTTCAAAAATTTATTTATCACTTCCGTTCTTTATACCTCAAGTTTCACGAGCTTAAATACAGCTTACACGTTGTATCCCTCTTTAGAAGGCAAATAATGCAATCAATTGACCCTTC
>JACJUY010007317.1:24175-44744 GCA_014220935.1 Platorchestia sp. MABIK
TATAATACCAGCAGGTTAATAAAAAAACTTTTTTTGAAATTCATGATGATCGCCATCAATATGAGTGATGTTCGGATTATATCGTCAATAAAAAGAGATGAAATGAAAAGCTGATGAATTAAGCTGTTGAAACATGTACAATGCACAATGGGTATGTTCAACTAACTCAATTGTCCGAATGAATTCATTTTGGTAGTACAGTCAATTCATTAAACTGTATTTTTATAGGATATACTCCTCCTGATGAATGCGTTCGATCCACAGCACAGGTAAAATATCAATAATTAATCGAACTTTTATCATGTAAACTGTTCATTCGCAGATTCTCGGAAATTTTCACCTCGTGAAATTAAAACGACAATAATAAAGGTCATCGAATTAATGTTCATCTTGTGATATAGTTTTCGATGTATTTGCTCATTATCGTAAAGCAATGAGATTGTATTTTATCGAGAGTAAAAGAAAGCCCTAAAATACTCTGTTGTCCTATTTCGCAAGTAACGACTAAAGCTTATCCAAAACAATTTCCTTTAATGGCACTTGTCTGAACTCAAACTGGCATTCCCATCGCTAATTCTTGATGAAAGGGAATCCCGTGATATCCGTTACAAAAGCGGAAGAAATTCTGTAGCAGTCGACGGCAGTCGAACTTGTTTGAAACTGAACAGATGTTCTTGTTTTTACTAGAGCTCGCTGATTGAGGAAAGCGTAACCTTTCGGCTAGAAAACAATTTCGTCGGAAGTCCGGAAAACGAAACACGGTTGAAGTTTTAACGGTTCGTTGAAGAGAAAACGGAAACTGATCGCTCGATGATAAGGAATTTGAAAGTCTATGCAATGGATTACTCTTCTTTTTACCATATTCCAGTGTAAGGTTTATCCTTATATTTTCTAAATTCCGGTGCAAGGTTTGTCCTTCTTACATCAAATCTCTCTGTTCAGGGTTTAAGTTTAATCCAATCATACCCCGGCTCAGAGTTTATATTTTCTTTACCATATCCCAGTTTAAGATATATCCTACTTTTTTACTAAATTCTGGTGCAAAATGTTTTGGTGAGTTCGAGCAGCGTTTATGTTTAACATTTACCGAAATGTTCAGGCATGAGACTGAAATTCCTGCGTAAATCCTAAAACGCTTACACTTGAGCAGCGCAATTCAGTGTATCTTTCGTCGACCCATAAACTTAGTTTCACCATAGAAGTACTGTTCATCAAACGATTTTTTGAACACAAAATCAGTTGAAATTCTGAACTGAGTTTCAAATCATTGCATAAAAAACATTTCAACGTTATTTATTAGGGTTTTTTTACAAGCTGTGAAGTTCATTTTACTCAAGTCTTTCATTCAATATGCAAAGTTATGATCAAAGTTTCAGTAGTTTCAAGAAACACTGGGTTGTTATGGATGTTGCAGCCTTAGTTATAAATACCATTCATTATGGTTAGCTAGGAAAGGCTTCACAAATGTTACAAATTAAGAGTGTTCAGTTGAAAATAAACGCGAAGGGCTCTCGCCCACCATGGCAACACGCTTTCACTTTCGTAAGAAGTAAGTGTAGGCTATGGATCCATGGTAATCTTTTGGCCAGAAAAATGCTCCACTTTCTGGAAGTTCTGAGAGCTTATGGAATGATATTGGCTTCATCTATAATTGAAACAGCTTCTTCCTCGACAAACTGTAGTCTATCGATCCATTTGAAAATGAGCGGAATCTTTTCCTCGGTTTGAAAGAATGATCGGTCGTTATCACCGTTAAATAGACTGAAGAAAGTTTTTTACCATGATGATAGTTTGCTGACGGTAAAATTTACCTAACTTCGAATGAAACCGTCTCCAATTTAAGAATAATAAATAGTGAACGGAACTAAAGTGATGACCTGCAATTTAAACGTCCATGCGGTTGTACATTAATGTTTCAGTTCAAGGAGTTCCACAACCAAACAAAAATTGGCAAAATAACATTTATACACTCCATATGAAAGTCTTTATTTAATCCATTTGGAAACGTTGTGCTTTACCATGAATGTTATTACGGCAGTTTGGATGACCAAATTATGTAGTACCATAGGACCACGAACATCATTTTAGAATAAATAACATGCATGCACACTAAGGTGCATCCAACGTAATTCAGCCAACCAGCAACGTAAGGAGGAGAGGTTCATCTCGCCCCGTTCTACATTGTCTCCAACTATTGATCGACCTCTTCAAAGGCCACCAGAAACACTTCGTTGATAATACAGACTTGAGCGTAACGAATGTGGAGCGAGACCTTTCATGGCGGCCGTGCCGAAGTGCTCTCTAGGCTCTGTGCTCGGGATCTGAAAACAAGTCAGTTGATTGCAAACCTGCTCTGTGATTGTTTGCTTATTTCTTCCAAGGGAATGAGATTGAAATGAGTTTTTCGTTGGATTTTTTGTTGAATTCATGGTTGCACGCGCAATAAAAGGAAAAAATAGACATCAATGTAAGACCAGTTTTAAATGGTTGCTCTATAGGGATAGGTAAGGTAAATATGCATCGATGGTCAGTTCTGGAACCTTTTTGTTTATATTTCTCGGTGGTAAGGACATCATTTATACGCATTGTTGAAAATCAAAATTTTACGTCAATCAAGCTGATTAGGACTTTTGTGCACCGAACTGAAGGAAAAACAACCGTCTATAAAGTTTTGGTAGAAATTACGGGAAATTCTTTCAACCGATCCTGCGAACCGTTTGTAAAGTCATGCTAAAGACAAATTTTCTCTTTGGAAAAGCTTTCGTAAAAATTTTATTAATTACTCGTGTTAATTAAGAATAATTTTCAATTGTGTTTAAAGCAAAATTGAGCTTCAAATATTTAACAACTCATAAACATGATTTTCCTCCTTGTCATAACTTCGAATGTCTCTAAATAGTTTTTAGCGTGAGCTGGTAGACATTCATCCAATGATTTCAAAACGGGCAACTACTCTATGGCAGCTATTATTTACAACAAATGATGTTTTTTTGTAGCGTCTGCTGATTTTGAACAAGTTTGGCCAGACACTCGATGTCATGGGCCTTAGTTCAATTTTTGCAATTTCATTCACATTATTGAATCAGTCCTCTCCTATCGTATATCTTTTTCTGTGTAAAATTTCAACTTGAGCTTTTGATGACTAATGCAGCACGAAGTAAGCGTTCATGAATTAATAAGATTTTTTCAGCATTAGTTCTAACTCATTTCTGATGTCGAATCGTTTATCACGAACCTAAATTTCATTCTGTTGTCTCATACCGTAGATGGATTTATATCTACTATTTTTTTCTGTTCATCCTGCGTCTAAATCAGCATAAGATCCTCTGTTTTTCTAATTTTGTTCCCTGGTTGACTCTAAGGTTTGCTCTCACTTCTGTTGCGTGAGTTGTGTGCTGATATTGAAGCGATTAATTTCATCTTTCTTGTGTGATTTTATTATGTTAAAACCGACCAATGTGTCCACTTTTTTCATTATGGCTGGCTAAAAACAATTTTTTGATGCTTGTTTATGGAAAAACACGAAATGTCGAAAAAAAACATTGTGCTCCTAATAAAATATTTCATTTAGTTAAAAAGTACGAAGGAAAAGTAAATCTCTGACGTGAATGTTGATTTCCATAACATTTCGAGGTGAAGTTTTTTGTTTTGCGGCAATATGAACGAGTTAATGTTAGCACAAATGTAGGTACAAATATTATTCGATGATGTCAAACTGTAAAAACTCATTAATATGCTGACTGCTATACCAACAAAATCCCAAATAAGTAGTGAACGAACATCAAATTATTTTCGCACACACAAATGTAAAGAGAAATCAATTTGCACCAATTTTTAATCAATCATGTTAGTATAGCCATTTCATGAAGCTTGTGCTGCTCGAAAAGGTAACGTTGAATTTTTCCGTTGGCGATATATCGCAGAAAGTTATTAAAATTGTTGGTAAAATTGCCTCAGGATTTAACTAACGAATTTTGCCCCCGATCAGTAAAATGAAGTTTCGTAGGAGCGTTTTAGAGATTCTGCCGGTGTTTCGCTAATATTGACCTAAAACTTTTTTTGACCTCCTTTAAATAGTAGGTCAAACACATGAACATCACAACGCCTAGAAATTTTCTCTTTCTGGAAAGGTGACAAATGCATGTGTGCATCTGAATCAAATTTGAGGCAATTGTTACGCAGTTAATATTTACACAATGCATACTTTCAATAATAATTCATGGAGAAATATTATTCCACAACATTCGTCCACTCCTGTCGCTCTTGAAACTGCAATGCAGGCGTAAATATCAATAACTCAGTGTAAAAATTTTGGGCACTATTACTATAACGTTAATTCACCGGTAATGACATGATCAGGCAGTGGCTTTTCACTTACATAAACCTTATACTAACGTCCATGTGCCCAGTTTCTTCTCATTTTGACCGAGATTGCCATTGCAGTAATTCCGTCTGCGAACTCTACTGTGAGACACAGATCTGCCGAAGGGCTTTTCTCGCGAATGAGGGCTGCATGTTCTATACGCTGCTCAAGAGTGCGAGTAGTATTTACAGCATAGGGCTGCTAGTTACCCTGATTTATTAAATTTAAAAAAATCAGCGGCGTAATTGAAACTACAAACACACTTGAGTACGTTCTATGGAGTACGGTGAAGCGCATAAAATGTTCAAAAGACTAATGCTATTTTCTAATAAACCATTCACGCTGTGGACATTACGTCACCAAGGCTTTGGCTGAAAATATGGCTTTGTTTTAACGTTGCCTCAGGCGAACTATCGATGCAACAATCGGAACAACTCTAAGAATACATATGACCAAAGAAGGGGTAAGTTTTAAAAAATCGAGTTAATCTATTTATAGGCATAATAAGATCATGTAAACTACATTAATGTAATTGGTTGGAATTTCTATGAAACGTAGAAATCAGATCAAGTTATGTTATTTGGGCTTGGCCCTTGGGCTCATGCGGTGGGATTTTATAGGCCAAACTGTTATCGACATCTCCAGCTGCACAATGCGCGGCCTGAAATTAGCAGACTCTGATGTAACAGACCTTGGTCTCCACCAAGAAATGATATGGCTCTTGCATAGAAACTGGATTGGAGTATCGAACTCAAGGAAAACATAAAAATTTTAAAGTAATGATAGGTGACTTGTTTGGTGAAAGCCACAAGCTTTATGTAATGGGGCTTGAATTACTAAAGGATACTTTGGGCTATTGATAAATTGTGAAAAAAATAATGATTAATGTATCATAATTAGGTTACTTGCTGATGTTCGAAGAACCGGAAGGAAAACGTATTACCAGAGCGAACATGATTCGCGAAAAAATATCCTCATTTTTACATTCTATTTCATCATGGCTACAGTACTGCACCTAAACAAGAACGCTAGTTGGAAATCTAACGTAATAAACCACTCGAAGGTTCATGTGCAATACACGTGAACGTCTCCAGTAGTGTACTATATTCAGGTAGTAACATATATTCAGGTAGTAACATTTCTTCCGTAGTATCTGAGGTAAGCGAATGCCTCGCTGATTAAAGTGCGCTTTGTGTGGTTGCGTGCGTCGCTGGGCTGCGACCGTCCCGATGACATTGAGCCTTCTGACCTGCTGGAGGTCTCACGCAAGGCAACTCTGAACACGAGCAAATCTCCGTAGTCTTCTTTAGACCGCACATTACACTGCGTGCGCCGAGGATAATCGAACTTGATGAAGTTGTTTTCTCCTCTCAAACAATGTGATACATGCGTGATTCATAGAGGTAAATTTGTTGTATTCTTTTGACTGTTCACTGCACTGCATACGCTGAGGATGATAGATAATAGAACATTATGAAGATGTTTCGCATCTTTTGGAGTGACGTGAAGTTTGTAAGATTTCTCAAGGGAGATCAGCAGTCTTCTTTAGACTGTACGATACACACTGCACATGCTGAGGATGATCAAAAATCATGGAAATCCTTCTCGCCAGTAGAAGCAATTTGAAACATGTGAGTTTTGTGACGGCAAAAGGTTTAATTGTTTCACCAATTATGGGTCGAGAGCGTTTTCGTTAACATTCATTTGTTATTGCAAACCTGTTTGCTCTTATTATATGTGCTAATTCTACTATTCGAGTAGAAATTGATGAGCTGAAATTTCTTGTGGTGCTTCACTGAGCTAAAACCATCCAAGCTCCTTTTAAAGGAATTGACTTCGATTTAAAATAAAGAAGTTCTCAGAACCAGAAACTCGATTTCAGTCATAGGAATCCTGCGGATCGGGTAATTCCTAGCGAATTAAAATTAATGAGACACGTAATGGATCATCAATCCTGTAATTACTCAGGGTCATTTTCTCCTGTTTTGGTCTCCCAAACTCATTTGAAGGGAAGGGAAGCATCGAATAATTGGATTCTCTCAAGTTTGGGGTTCGGAAGGAATTAAGCTAAGCCTCGGGATTTCATGAACCATTGAAACGTCGATGTTGTCACTCGATCCAAATCGCACTCCAGAAAAGAATTAGGCAGGAACAATCTCTGTTTGCCAAGCACGCACTTGATCGAACTTTTGCCGCTTCAATTCGCCGAACAATTGGGGAGAAAATTTTGGACGAGAATTCTCACTAAACCAAGAATTCATCTTATTAGAACTAATGCTCTACATGCGTCTAAGGAATTATTTATCCTAAACGTCAAGGTTCCTTGAGTGGCTTCTTGCATTCTGGTGAACTCGCCCAACCATCCTGACCAGTTATTCAGAGAATAATGATTTTCATCATTTCAATACTGAACATAGTCCTGAACAGCCGGAATCACCGTTAAAGCAACGGGAAAGTCATCGCCTTCACCTTTCAAGGTTGTCGGCCGTGTGAAGCAAAATAAGAGAAATAAGAGAAAGGTTATGACTATAAATCTAAGCCGGGTAGACCGACAAGTAGACGAAGTATGTGTCTCTGCCTCTAATTTCATCCCTAAAATCTTGTAGTTTTACATCGGTCTAAATAATTACAGCGAAGCTGACTCATGATGAAGAAGATGTTTTCTAAACATTTACCGAGTTTTGCAACAATAACAGAATGACTATAAGATCGTCACAATCCCTTTGTAAGAGTTGTACATATTTTAAAGTAAGGGGAAAAAAGTAAAATTATTATATTGTATTTCGAGGCAAATAACAGAAAGCTAAACACATACCAGCAGAGTATGTCGTTGAGCTTTGAACGCTGCTGAAAAAACATGATAATATGCGCGTAAAAAGTGTAACCCTGAAATTGATGCGAATGCATCAGCGTATGACAGGACTAGAGCAGTAAATATAGTCAGCCAGCCAAGTGTCTTCTCAACGGAAGCGAACTACAGTGCCTTGTGACATCAGTGTCATTCGTCAAGTCTATAAATTGCGAAATTACAGTGGAGAAGAAAAATTTCAAACTCAGGAAGCTCCTGCTCATGTGGCTTGTTGGTACGGATAATGGGAGGTTATCAGGTACTGTTATCAATTTTTGTTTTGTGAGAACAATTTTTGTTTTCTTACCAAGATTTGAAGAGACATGAAAGTTTGATGATATCCGAGTTTTTAACATTTGGATAAAATGATAGATCCAGATTCTGAAATGGAGAATTGATAGTTATGTCTAATTTGCTGTTTACGATCAAATGTTGATAGATTTCGAATTGTATCGATGAAAGTTTTACCGCTTGTAATTTCCAATTCAAGGAACAATGTTATGTCGTTTTATCTTAATTTTTTGCGTTGCCCAAGTTCTTTTTTTAGGAGAAAAGATTATTAAATAAGAATATACGCTATATCTATGTTTCCTGGCAATTAAACTGAAGGAAAAAAATGAGGTTGTACTGCCAAAAACCTTTTTTCTGGGAGTATATTTATCATCATTGTCTTTATATTCTGTTTAAATAAATATTTTTATGGGTCATTTGCTGACCAGTTCGATGAAATCGGATGTTAACCATTATCACATAACTGGATTATGTTGTGACTCATGTTTCATAAGATAAAAAAATATGATTCATCGCTGAAATGACTGTTTCAAGCACTCAAGTGAGAGTAAAGTCTTGGGGGCTTAAACTATTTCCACTTGGTTGATGTGATGTGATTTAAAGGATTTCCTTTGTCACAAAGAAGGTCACAGTACCACATTTATTGGATCAGGAACATTGTTCTCAGATGTGAAGAAACTAAAGCCTTTGGAAAGGAGATCATTTCTCTTAAAGTTTTGGAGAAAGCTGTAGTGATATGAAACGATCAATATGTAAGTCGTCGCTTGAAACTCCACTGCTTTTCAATACAACACTTATGCTACAAATTGTTTTTATGATATACTATGTCATCTGTTTCATAATTTCAGTAGATTTTCGCGTGACTCACAGAAATGACTCGTCTCAGACTAAGAATTACTCTGTGAGCATCCATGTTTTCGAACAAATTTGATAAATTTGAAATACTAGACGCTGACATGTATATTTTTACATGCGAATAAATTAATTTGTAACAATGATTTGAATCCCATGCGGCGTAGTGTTTTATAATACATGTTTTTTAAAATTATTATTTGAAATTTTGACATTTGCTCAAACCAATATTGTGTAATATTTTGATATGCCACGATACTGCACATTCAATATAAAGATCTACAAAATATCAATGGCAAAAATGGAGCATATTTGAATGACCGTTAAGCAAATGCAGAAATTAAGTCCCTAAAAATATTACACACTAATTACAATTACCTACCCGTCACTGGTGTTCATAATTAGATTCTCCTCAGTAAATCTTTGAAACTTTACACGTCAAATCAAGGATGATGAGGAGCATTTTTAACTGCAGCAGATGAGCTCACTTGCATTGAAAACCAAGTTTAGGACTTTGTACTAACGTGTTTCAAAATCTTGTAATAGTTGTGTTGATGACTTTAGAATCTGCGAGTTCAATTGAACTAAAATCTGAAAAAATAAAAGAATATCAATACATTACATATCAGTTCTATTTCAACATCCTGAAAAAGGCAAGGCAGAAATAGTTCATGTAGTCACACTTTATCTTAAACAACTGTTTTGAGCGGTTTCTCAGTCACGCAAGTGCAGTAATTCCGTCTGTTAACTCCACTGAGCGGCTGAGCAGTGCAACACGCGATGAGTAGTTTCTATTTTGTCGACAGTAGCCAAAAACTTTGTGAGCAGCCATAGGGTCCGTAGAAGTCAGCCACTGGACTACTAGTTGTTAGTTCATTAGCGGAAATTGGAATTATTGGTGCCATTTTGTTACCTGAACAGATGCGAAATTTCCTCACTAGGTCAAACTATAATTAATGATTGAAGAGACTGCATATATTTTCAACAGTGAACAGCGCACTCGTCTGCAAGGCCTCTTCAAGAATTAATAGTAACTCTCCTCATGTAATTCAATAAGTAAATATTTTGAATTGCACTCAACAAATTATTTCCTGGAGATGCATTTTTTCGAGAAAAGTAGGGAAATTCTCAATTCGGACCAAATTCTTAATTCACACTTTAATATGTAACAGTGTTGACTGATTGACTGACTGACGAAAAAAGTGATAGAGACTGAATCTTCATATGCAACACCCTTGAACAACGATCGAATTTGAATGTAGCAAAAAGAATATTTTGAGTCAGTTATTAATATTTAGCTCTGCTCAACATGTTTTTGCACGCTTAAAAATACGTTTGTTTTGATGCAGTTATGAAGGAAACTGTTAATTTTTGTGAGCCTGTCATTCCAATACTCAAAGAACTTTTCCACAACGTCAATACAAAACAAAGCTCACAATATCTTGTGTCCCTGCGACTGGCATTTGAAAGAAAAGAAATAAGAGAACATCGCATCCCATCTCCTTGAATTTCAAACAGAATTCAGTGACTGATTTTCATAAATGTTTTTTTATCTAATTCCTTCCACTCAAAATCCCCGTCAATTTTTTCTCTTTTTCTCAATAACGGGATCGCATGTAGGCTTCTCAATGAAACTAACCAATTTATTCACAATACGCCACTAACGAACTGGCTTACGCATCTAATGAAGAGGTTCCCTGTCATGCCAAGTAAAATAGGATCTGTCCTCGTTTTATTTATTTTCCTCGATCATTATTTACATATTTTCCATCATTACTGAGTGATACAAAAACCATAGGTAAATTTTGAAATGATTTTCATGAGTCATCACAATGAATGACAAATAAAAGTTATAAATTTTCAGCATGAATACTTTTTGCCTTGACTGTACAGTCATGATTAATCAGAGCTATTCAAATTCAGGAGAGAGTCCCCCATCTGATACAGCTTTTCTGTCATAAAACTAAGAGCAATGAAATTTGGTACACAGAGAGAAAATGCAAATGAAAGGCTTCTCTCATCAATGAAAAAAGCATGTACTTGCATAGAAAACGTGATTTTCATAGAAAACGGAATTGGAGGGGAGGGTTCGAAAGACTTCTTCTCCTACAGTTTTTGAGTTACAGTGATAACATGAGAATCATTGTATGCCTGAAGACTCAGGAATTTGAATAAACTATATGGTGTTTTCCCAATTTCCATTTTGGAGTTTGAAAGAAAAAATTTCATTAGCAAGAAATAAAAAATTTTGCCCATGTGACGTTATAACTTTTTATCGATAACGAATTAGGAATCGCCATATAAGTTGTGGTAATTCCTGCCCCTTTCTGCATTAAAAGATACTCATATCATCACTGTGACTAAAAAACTGTAGGAGAAGAAATGTTTTGAAAACCCAGACCAGGACTTCCTAGAAAAGACAAAACAGACAAACATAGGGAATCTCAATTTTTCGCTACTATTATTTGTGGGATCAGCTAGGATCTTCACAATCATTATACAGTGATAAAGAGACGTAGGAGCTTACGTAGCAACGTTGAGCAGTGAAGAAATAACAAGGGTGGGCCTGTAACAAGATGAAATACCACCTCCCCCCCTCCCCTTCCTAAACTTCAAACCCCAGTAGCGGGTGAACGAGCGAACCTACGAAGTTAATTTTTTTTATGTACCTGACATCAAACACTTCATATAGCAGCTAAAATCCAAATCTGTAAAAATTCCCCAGAAGGAGGACTCTCCCCTCAATACGAAAGTTATTGGATGGAATTAACCTTGAGGTTGGAAATGGAGACTGAAAACCTCACGTATTGATTTTCTCTTGCATAATACATTGACCAAGTCTTACCATGACAATTGTAGAACTTTCTTTCACGCTGGGAATGAATGTCGCTTACCGATGTTTTTATGCCAGATTCTATTCATTCAGTGAGTTGCGATAAATTACCTCACCTTTTTAATTATACGAGTATCGATAACAAAAATAATTATCTATCTCAGCGAGCGTTCAGTTCCCGAACTTCAGAGATCACTTTTCTACAAAGGTTTGTCATCAAAAAGTTTTTGTAAAAATCATGTGCAGTGTCTTTCATCAACATCTGTATTTTACGGTGTCAACCTTTCTAATATTTTTGTGTTGTTTTTTTGCATAGGAATTCCGTACTACCTAAGCAGTTCATTTCTATTTTTGGTTTAATCGTAGCCAAACCTGACCAAGCTTTGTATTCATTATTTTGGGAAGGGATGCAATCAAATATTTCTTGTGCATTTAAATTTGTGTCAGAATTCCGCTGTCTGTTTGCTCCGTGGCACTGGCAGTTTATCATCAGAAAATCGAATAGGAAGATATTGGTCCGACCACAGTTTGGTCTCTGCGGTGTTTCCTCCAGGCTACAGGCCAGTACATGCAGCTAAGCTAGTTATGGCAAACGGAGAAAACAAGTAGAACTCGTTACTAACTCATCTAGGGGACTTATCTACTAACTGAGCTAGCTGTTCACTCCCTCACTCCCTCCCCTTTGGTTAAGAATTCCTAAAACATTTATATAATTTGATTGTCTCGAGAAAGAAGTTAAAAATGATGTTTTGAAAAGAATGTTTATGTCAAAAAACAAAATGAGAGCTACAATGTTCACTGAGATTGGTAAACGTTTGCGAATTTCAATGGATATATAATGGTCTAAATTTCTACTTGAACGATACTCAGCGGAGTGCAGGGTCTTCCCTTTCTTGGAAATGCTGTAAAATCAATTCCCGCTTCTCATGTGTTTATTATAATTATTAGTCATATTGCGTCGCGCAAACAGGGGTGTTATTGTTAGATATTGTTAAAGATATAGATAGAGATATGCTTAGTGCCACTCTCAAGTTACCAACACCTTGTTAAGTCAAATACTAGAGTTGAGGTTTTTTCCCGAGAATTTCGAAAGGCACTTTCGGTTCGGTTAATGTTTTGCTACTGTAAGTCACCGTTCGTTATAAACAGTGACTTCAAATTAACCCTGAGGAAGTAACCGTTGGGGTTGCTTGATTTCAGGTAATCATGCATTGCAGTTTGTCTCTTTCCTGACAGATCAACCACTCATGGAAACATCCTGAAGCAAGTCATTGAAACCCTGGCTCTCAGAGTTGAGGTTCCATGTAGAAAAACTCACACTTTGACCAGCCACGATCTATGTAAAGTTTGAAAAAATAACTCCGGATAATTTGTCGTGAAGTATCGGCATGCATCCCCGTTAACAGCAAATCAGTGCCTTAGGATAAACGGATGTACCAATGACCCTTTCTATGGACATAGCAAAACATACCTTGATATTCCCTGTTTCCTTGAAAGCATTCACCGACAGAGAGGTCGATTTTCTATGAAATACAAAGACTCGCGATGGAATTCTAAATTAATTTCTAAGAGCACGTTACTCTGCTGTGACCGGATGGCAGCTAGAATAAAAATGCCTTCAGAGAAAACTCGATGCTGACTCTAATATAGCGCCTTCGTGTTCGAATATGCAAATTATGCACACTTCTCAATGATGCAAACCTCCTGATGATGCAAACCTCCTGATGATGCAAACCTTCTGATGATGCAAAACTCCTGGTGGTGCAACCTTCCCATGATGCAAACCTCCTGATGATGCAAAACTCCTGGTGATGCAACCTTTTCACGATGCAAAAATCCTGATGGTACAAGCCCCCTGGTGATTCAAACCGGAGTGCTCAATTGGCTCATTTCTTTGCATTCATTGAGATACATTTCAACGAGGTTTTTTAGGAACCTCAAATTCCCACGCCTCACCTTGTCTGATACATCACCACCAATGCTCAGATTTTGGACTAACGATTTGAAAATAGAATAAAAATCTTCAAACCTTAACTGTAAGTTCATCGCAGTCAGAATGCTACACAATCGATGGCGTAATTATTTTAATTCCAGAGCTTACTCTTCCGACAACAGTTTATACATATCGTATCAGAAAACTTGATTTTCCAGTTTTAGACTTGAATTCTTTCAATTTTGAATGGGAAGTATCTTACATTCGAAACATACCAACGTTCGTGTACCACGCTTACAAAGTACACTGACCTTCCCACTATACTGGCGAAATGATCCTCGGAATTAAATAGATTTCGTCAAGTATTTCATCACATCCAAAGGGGATTCAATATTTGTGTTTCATTCCTGAACAGTAAATTATTTGTAAGCGCATTCGTTTTTGGTATAATTGCTTTGAATGTGGGTTTTAGTTTTTTTCGTTTCACATTTTTGCGCATGATCCAGATTTAATGAAAAGCTAGAAGAATATAATTCGACCTTTCCTTCTATATTTTTCGGTACTGTGTTGAGAATTAGCTAGCAATGGCCTCGTTTTTTATCCTACTTTGAAGATGTGCCATGGACAAGCACTCGATCGGACCTTTGAATGTCAGTTGTGCTTAATGCACATCTCAATACGTGGGTTCCACCCACCGTGCGCTTGCGATGAGGGTGGCAGAGCATGCTGGTCGATCGGAGCTATCGATAAGGACGGCTTCTCTATTCTCCTGCATTCTATCATCAGACAACGTTGAGCTAATGCGTCCCTTGACCAAGAAATTTCTGGGAAAATTTGTCAAGTTTTACCTGGAAGTTCCAGAAATATTCATCGCATAATTCCAAGATACACATTTTTTATAGCGAAAGACAAATCTATTGTTTCTGATGCTATTTTCGACGTATGGAAAAAATGATTATCGAATAAACTTATATTATAGTTTCTGACAAATAGAATGTTCCGAGCAGTTTTAGCTCATTCTACTGGTACAGAACACCAGACAAATAGAAGCCTCTTATACAGAAATGGGTGCTTGCAGAAAATGTGCCAGTACTAATGACGAAAAACACTTTAAAGGCGTCCTGAATGTAAAGTGATACAGATTAATAGAATTTATGCAATTATACAGGTAATTTACCTGTAAACACTTAGCCATACTAGTCAGAATATTCTAGTACTTTATCATCAAATCAACATCTGTTCCAAAAACACGACTTGATGCATCCGCAAGTATCGCAGTTTGCACTTGGTTCAAGTTTCATGACGTAGCTTCCTCTCTGCACAGGTGAGCTAACGCTAGCAATTTTCAAGGTGTTGTCTTACAGCTGTAATTGATGTGAAGGTTGATAAAATGTACCTTTCATTTATTCATGTATTTATTGATATATTTTCTTTCATGGTGGCTGGGCAGGTAATTTCTTCTTCCGAGCGCATCTTCTAAAAAATTGTAGTTCATTATTCTGCACTCAATCAATATGATTGTAAGGTTCGATACAAATTGAGCTGCATTGTGGCACAGGTAATGGTTTCACGCCAAACCGTCACTGATACTATCTTACTCTTTGGGAATGTCGCTTTTTATGTAGAATTAATCTGTTATTAATTCTTGATAAATTTTAGCGAATTTGAAAGCATCTAGGTTGTTCATTAATCTTAATTTTGACATTACTGTGGTGTAATTTTCAATCCCTTGTCTCTTATTTCAGTGAATAATAAGGTTTGTCATAATTATTTTCAGCCACTTTTGTTAAGTTCTGTGAATCTTCTGAATTAAATGACTTCAGTTGCAGCTGGTAAAACAGCTTCATTGTCATTTGATATCGACAAGATTTCCATTCCTTTGTTTTGGAAATTTTGTAAGAGATATTTTAGGTTAGAAAGTCCAACACTGATTGCAAAAATGTAACATTCTATGTGCGTGTAAAATATGAAGATGAGCATACGTGACTCAGGCTCGGAGAAGTGCGTCTTAGCTATAAATTGATATTAAAAGGAAGCATACTTCTGCTTGATCTTTCTAAATACCTTTGATTAATTCGGCGTTCCGTGTATATCTAATAGTCAATGTTCATTTTGCTTATGATTATGCAGAACAACTCTTGAATTTTGTTCTATTATAGGCACACCATCGAAAGCATTAAGTGTGCTTTAAATTAAAAATTTTTGCTGCCTTTGAATGGATTTTATGCTAGTAAAACTTATTGAAACTCGCTATACGTGACGCTGTAGTTCAATATTGAAGAAGCGGCTCTCCCAAGTTATGAGTTTAAAATCCGTTTTGCTTGGGTAGCCCCTCTAGCGCGGAAGGGTTGGAATCTCCTAGAAACTTTGCTTGCCGTAACTTTACGGGGCCGAAGGGAAAATAAGGGCAGTAACTTTAGTTTGTGTGCCGTGTAGGCCTGCAGAAAAGAAAAGGCGCGATGTGAACTGATGCTCCGCCGAGCTTTGATGCCAGCCTGTACGAACGCCCAGCCAATATGAGCTCTTTAGTCCGACGACACTCAGTCTTGCGCTGGCAGTTGTGAGAGAGGGAAGTACGTGCTCTATGTTCAGGCTTCTGCCCGGTGCTTCCGTAGGCTCATGGTAGCACCTTCAGTTGGGTTTTTTTCATGTTAAAAATAGAAATCTGAAAATGGTTTTCTACGAACATGATTTTTTGACATTTTTTGTGCAACATGTCTATTGTTCAATAAATTTTTATAAACTAATATTTAATTACCGCTCTTGCGTGGTTATTTGTAAATGGTGGCTTTGAACTGGGCTACAAACTGAATCCAAACGAATGATTGGATTCACATAATCTTGCTCGTACAATTATGTCAGAAACGAGCGATATATCTGAAATTAGTTCACATTGTGCAGTATGGAATAAAATTATTCATGTATTCAATTTAAAATTATTTATTCGTTAATTTATGATGATTATTTCAGGCTTCCATGCATATCTTACAAGTTACGAAACTCAGTTTTTGAAAAACCTAACCGCACAAAATTTTTTTTTGGCTTGTTAACCGAAAATAATGCTCCAAAACTTCAACTTGTTCATTGTTGTTAAATTTATAAAAAAAATCGTAAAAATATTATGTCGGTATATTGTGAATTTCATATTTTCTAAAATTTTAGGTGCAATGCTATTAAAAAACCAAAGACTCAATTCTCTAATTTCTGCGAGATCATTTACTGGAAAGTCTTTGTGTAATAACAGTAAGATGCAAAACTTTTTAGTCGATTAAGTTCTTGAAACTTTGAAAGCAGATGTTCTATCTTCCTCATGACATCGAATATTGAAGGTTATTCCGTGGCGAGTAGCAAAGATCATTTTAGTGTTGGAGAATTTAGTTATAGTTTTTGGTTTGAGTATAAATTTGGCGTGATGACCGGAGGAGGGAACAATGTTTGTACACTTTTTCTCAAGATTTACCGACACGTTTTTGTACATCAGTCACTGAACTAGTGACCTAATTCCTCAAAACTCATTTCAGCTAGCTCTGACAAAACGAGGCATAAAGTCTCACACCTCAAATGACAGTGTTTGCACTCGAGCAAAACTTTTTCAATTAATAAAACTGTTGCAGAATACTGTTCTACACCATGGAAGCCGGCGTGGAAAGTAGCCGGAAATTTTTCGAGTTAAATTAGCCTCATGCTAAAAAGGTAGCTAGAGCGCTAACAATGCCTGATTTTGCTGTGGACGTAATTAGGCAAGTATTTCCGGAGCTTCAAGAGGCACAACACGCCGGGTTTACAGGGCTGTAAAGGCTCAGGTGGAGTTGCCCACCGGCACTACAGGCGGGACTGCTCACCGAATTACGGCCTCATTGCAGAGCAAGAGAAGCATCTCAACGTCTCAAGGAGTTGTAGAAATCCGAGCTCGAAATGAATTTTGGTCGAAATGTTCTCTTTAATACAAGCGCAACGAAAATTTTATCAATACGATCTCTTTAAGCGTAAAGGAAATTTTCACCAAAATGATATTTTTAACACAAGCACAAGGTGAATTTTTATCAAAATGATCTCTTTAACACGAGTGTAAAATGAACTCTTTAATTACACACGCGCAAACTAATATTTTTTTAAATTGTATTTTTATCTGAGAGGTTGGAGAAATATACATGATAGTGAATTTCTCTAAGATGAGCGCTTTAACAGCGGAGTTGAAGAAATTCAAGCAGAGAGGGAATTTTGTCAAAATGATTTCTTCAACGGCGAGTGCTCAAATTATACACAAAATTACAAAATTAATTCCATGCTCAAAATTACATCTGGTGTGCCGCTGCAGATTCAAGTATAAAGAACACCTTCGAACAGGAAGTCGTCTATATCATTCACGCAATGCAGCAATTTTGCCTTACCTCTGTGATTAAAAAGTGGAGCTTTCGTTTTTTTCACTGTCAATCACAATTTTTTCTAATGAATATATGCGGTACAAACAAGATTGATGTTTTTATCTTCAATTGATTTTGTTTCGGTTCCCAGTGTACGGAGTACGAACGAGTTTGAGTGAAGAGCAAGAATTTCGTCAACCTTAAACTGGCTTTAATATATCTCTGATAGGAATGCCACTCACGTTATTAATGCACACGTTTTTGAAATCTTTTAATTGCTTTGCTTTTAGTTTTCCTTTCGCGAGAGTGCCACTCATATTATAACTGTGTCAAATTTTAACGAATTTTCAGTGCTGTAGTGGCGCGTTCTTTGCTTTGCCAAAATGTTTTTCAGTCAGCACTCCTTTCGGCAAAGTCAACACCCAACAATAACACTGTTGATAGAGAAATTGCAAATTTTTACTGGTCGATGCTAAAATCATCCGGAAAGTTTGTTAATTTCGTTTTTTGAAAATTTAAACGCATTGTCAAGTCTGACTTTCACTTCATGGAATAATTTTTTCTGTGCACTGTTCTCAACGAGGACTTTTTCAATGATTTAATGACTGTTTTTATCATTTCAAAAAATTCCAACTTTATTGACTTTACTTGCATAGAAACTGTGATTACCAGTAGTTATCCTTTTCGATCCTTATTTACTTCTGAATTTACATGTTCCCTGAACTCATCAACTCATCTACGTTACTTCAGTATATTGCTCTCCAATAGCAATTGTTTAAAATTGATGCTAAATTTATCCTTTCCGCATTTTGTGTCTTAAATTTTCCCATTCGCAATAGGAATTTCCCGCAGTGGTTGAATCATTTTGCAGAAGAGAACTTCGTGACTAGTGAAGTTAATTGGATCTAAATTTGTTAAATTTAAATCTGGTGATCGTGTTAACCGTGCTTCAAGAATTCTATCATCAAACCTACCTTTTCACTGAAACTTAGTGACTGTTTGAATTGTGACTTCAAAAAGTGGGTCCCTTTCAGCAAACTGCCTTCCTGTTGGTTATTTAATATCAATCTGAGAATTAAGTGATAAACCATACACATCGCAAGTTTATGAGTGAATCGTATTCGAGTTGCTGGCCTACGATGATAATGAGGAAATTTTAGCTGCTCCAGGAGATCCTCTGAAATTTCACTCAGAAATCGCAGGTAAGATTAACATTGTAACAAACGTTAATGATGAAGATAAAAACATTCCTAGCCGCAAGCCCTACTAACTTTGGAAATTATAAATTCCGCGAAAGTTCTGGAGTTACTGGTAATTATTATGCAATTAGTTCTCGAGTAAGTCTAGTCCATTAGCGCTTCATCTTTTTAACTCTCGTAATATCTAATAATGTGAGAAATGTTTGAGTCAGGCCGAGCTGCAAATACTTTTACGCTTTATCTCAGCTATATCTCTTTGTGTTGATGTCGTTGCCAGTGGAAATTTTTGTATACGACTGAAGAAACCATTAACTAACTCTATAATTTGGACATCAAATCTAGTTTTTTTTAAAATCGCATAATCATGACGGCATGTCAAAATTTACATTTGTATTTGCGAAGCTAAAGGTTACACGCACGCAAGGAGTTCAAATATTGCGTGACAGAATGGTTCAGAAATTTTTAGCCTTTTTTTGTGATTTTGTTGCGAACAAAAGAAAAAGGAAAATGGTCGAGTCTTGAGCTTGCAAGCAAAATACAGTAAAAGTGCGTTAATTTTGTTGTTCCAGGGTCTACACGCATTCAGAAAGATATAAACATGAAACAGCAGTTGTGAATGTTCTAAACTACCGAAGTTAAGCAGCTTTAATTCCGAATGATGATTTAAAAATAGCAAAGAGATTGGTTTTTATCGAATATATAATAGCATATTGAAATTCGGCATGACTGCATGATACAGTTCCTACGAGTAAATCAGCGTTTATAATTGGTCACTGTTCTGTTCGTAAATCAAATAATTGCGTATAATTGGTCCTTGTTCAGTCTGTGTGTCAAATCATCGTTTATAATTGGGCTTTGTTCAGTGTGCACGCCCAAATCATTCTTTATAATTGGTCCTTGTTCAGTCTGTGTGTCAAATCATCGATTATAATTGGTCTTTGTAAACAAACGTAAGTTGTATGTAAATGTTACACTGGTATTCAGTTCGGGTTTTAAATTAAATTCAGTTCGGATAGCACTCTAAAGGTGTTTCTTTCTGAATAATTTGCAGAGGTTTGTTGGGCATGTGAGCACACTCCCAAGTGCATGGATATCAATGACAAAATTAAAACTTTGAATTTTTATTTAACATGTTTGTGGTATTCGCAGGCAGTATTCGAACGAATTTTTTGCATACGTGCCTGAATGATTACGACCACAGAGGCTAGAAAAACGGCTCATAACTCTTACACGTTGTGAGCTTCAACGCCGAAGGTTTACGCCGTGAAATATTTTCTCCATTGATTCGGCGCATAGAAAATTGCCTGTAGTTTTACTGTGTTTTTATGAATATTTATGCGGTATTCGCTTACTGATGCAGGTTGTGCACGAATAACAGTCTTTGTTCTCGCAGGCTTAGTTGAATCTCTTAAGAATAGTTTTTGTCTTTTTTGTGATGTCGTGCTACAAGCTGCATTGGTGATGCTTATTATTTCACTGAGTAGTTAAACAACTTGTCATTACACAGCTTGTAAGGTGTAAAATGACAATCTAAAAAATAGCAATGTAAAATGACACTTTTTTCGGTTTGATCTGCTCCTCAGGAATTCAATCCATTAAAAATGTGCATTTTTTTACAGAACCGAGTTCTCATATTAGTACTTTATTATGTTTTCAGATTATTTGTCCACGAAAATGTCCGATGCATTCCTTGGGTACAAATGTTTCATGAGAGTTCAAGATATAACTTGAGATTGGGAGATTCATTACTGACACATTTTTAATATTTGTACAAACGATTGCGGAGTTAAAACTTTAGTCTTCGTAAAAATCATAAGTCACAGTGCCCTTCTATAGAAGGAACAGAAATCTAGACTAAATGATTCAAATTTTTCAGTCATAAGTAC